>BLKR01009630.1:0-100403 GCA_011170035.1 Teleogryllus occipitalis
GGCATCCGTGGCTATCATAAGAGTAAATCCTCCGGGTTCCCCGAGGAAAGGGATATTGATCTTTTTTCTTCAGTAGTCTCCAGTTTCAGAAAATGCGGTCACTGTGCGTGTGCCGCGCGGCTACATCCTCCAAAAGATGCTTTCACTAGGTATATGCCGAACACATCCCTTTGAATCATTTTAACACTGAGCATATCATGAGAACTAGCGTCAAACCGCGGCATCCGTGGCCATCATAAGAGTAAATCCTCCGGGTTCTCCGGGAAAAGGATATAAATCGCTCGTCTTCGGTATTCTGAATGGATGAAATATGCGGTCACTGTGCAAGTTCCGCATTCCATTCTCCCTTGTAAGCTTTAACTGGCATGTGTCGATCACACACACACGTTTGAATTATTTTAACACTGAGCATGTCTTAAAAATTCGCGTCAAACCGCGGCATCTGTGGGTGTCATAAGAGTAAATCCTCCGGGTTCTCCGGGAAAAGGATATAAATCCCTCGTCTCCGGTAGTCTCCATTTCTGAAGTATGCGGTCACTGTGCATCTTCCGCACGGCTGCATCCTTTACAGAATACCGTTATTTCCGTGTGTCGAACTCTGAATTCTATTTGAGATACCTAAGTGAAAGCAGATGTATCTGTTTCTTCTTGTTACGCGATTACTATTTCATTTGGTCAGTGGTGGTTACCGTCAGGGAAAATCACTTCTTCCTTGGTGTGTGGGAATATTGATTGCCACTCCTTCGAGTGGTTTGCATTTGTGTCGAGTATGGACAATGATATCCGAAAGTTACAAATCAAAATTACTTTGAATTCAGTGCCGAATAAGCTTGAATTTGATCGTTGTAGCTGTTAAAATTTCGTATCTTCCTTCTGCACTTCTTATGCAGTTCGTTCGTTAAATACGCTTAGAAAAGGGACTTTTCTCATTCGTTTTCGTTCGCCGTTGAACCACTCGCATATAATGATCACTAGCGACAAAACCACGGCATCCGTGGCCACCATAAGAGTAAATCCACCGCGTCCCCCGGGAAAAGAATCTGAATCCCTCGTCTTCGGTATTCTCCAGTTGTGATGTATGCGGTCACTGTGCATGTGCCGCACGGCTCCATCCTACAAAGTATTGTTTCACTCGGTATGTGCCGAACACACATCCATTTGAATTATTTTAACACTGAGCATACCTTTAAAACTAGCATCAAACCGCGGCATCCGTGGCCATCATAAGAGTAAATCCTCCGGGTTCTCCGGGAAAAGGAAATAAATCGCTCGTCTTCGGTATTCTCCATGGGTGAAGTATGCGTTCACTGCAGAAGTCCCATTCTCCTCCCTTGTAAGCTTTAAGTGGCATGTGTCGAACACACACATTTGAATTATTTGAGCACTGAGCATGTCTTACGAATTAGCGTCAAACCGCGGCATCCGTGGCTATCATAAGAGTAAATCCTCCGGGTTCCCCGAGGAAAGGGATATTGATCCTTTGTCTTCAGTAGTCTCCAGTTTCAGAAAATGCGGTCACTGTGCGTGTGCCGCGCGGCTACATCCTCCAAAAGATGCTTTCACTAGGTATATGCCGAACACATCCCTTTGAATCATTTTAACACTGAGCATATCATGAGAACTAGCGTCAAACCGCGGCATCCGTGGCCATCATAAGAGTAAATCCTCCGGGTTCTCCGGGAAAAGGATATAAATCGCTCGTCTTCGGTATTCTGCATGGATGAAGTATGCGGTCACTGTGCAAGTGCCGCATTCCATTCTCCCTTGTAAGCTTTAACTGTCATGTGTCGATCACACACACACACATTTGAATTATTTTAACACTGAGCATGTCTTAAAAATTAGCGTCAAACCGCGGCATCTGTGGGTGTCATAAGAGTAAATCCTCCGGGTTCTCCGGGAAAAGGATATAAATCCCTCGACTCCGGTAGTCTCCATTTCTGAAGTATGCGGTCACTGTGCATCTTCCGCACGGCTGCATCCTTTACAGAATACCGTTATTTCCGTGTGTCGAACTCTGCATTCTATTTGAGATACCTATGTGAAAGCAGATGTATCGGTTTCTTCTTGTTACGCGATTACTATTTCATTTGGTCAGTGGTGGTTACCGTCAGGGAAAATCACTTCTTCCTTGGTGTGTGGGAATATTGATTGCCACTCCTTCGAGTGGTTTGCATTTCAGTGTCGAGTATGGACAATGATATCCGAAAGTTACAAATCAAAATTACTTTGAATTCAGTGCCGAATAAGCTTGAATTTGATCGTTGTAGCTGTTAAAATTTCGTATCTTCCTTCTGCACTTCTTATGCAGTTCGTTCGTTAAATACGCTTAGAAAAGGGACTTTTATCATTCGTTTTCGTTCGCCGTTGAACCACTCGCATATAATGATAACTAGCGACAAAACCACGGCATCCGTGGCCATCATAAGAGTAAATCAACCGCGTCCCCCGGGAAAAGAATCTGAATCCCTCGTCTTCGGTATTCTCCAGTTGTGATGTATGCGGTCACTGTGCATGTGCCGCACGGCTCCATCCTACAAAGTATTGTTTCACTCGGTATGTGCCGAACACACATCCATTTGAATTATTTTAACACTGAGCATACCTTTAAAACTAGCATCAAACCGCGGCATCCGTGGCCATCATAAGAGTAAATCCTCCGGGTTCTCCGGGAAAAGGAAATAAATCGCTCGTCTTCGGTATTCTCCATGGGTGAAGTATGCGTTCACTGCAGAAGTCCCATTCTCCTCCCTTGTAAGCTTTAAGTGGCATGTGTCGAACACACACATTTGAATTATTTGAGCACTGAGCATGTCTTACGAATTAGCGTCAAACCGCGGCATCCGTGGCCATCATAAGAGTAAATCCTCCGGGTTCTCCGGGAAAAGGATATAAATCGCTCGTCTTCGGTATTCTGCATGGATGAAGTATGCGGTCACTGTGCAAGTGCCGCATTCCATTCTCCCTTGTAAGCTTTAACTGGCATGTGTCGATCACACACACACATTTGAATTATTTTAACACTGAGCATGTCTTAAAAATTAGCGTCAAACCGCGGCATCTGTGGGTGTCATAAGAGTAAATCCTCCGGGTTCTCCGGGAAAAGGATATAAATCCCTCGACTCCGGTAGTCTCCATTTCTGAAGTATGCGGTCACTGTGCATCTTCCGCACGGCTGCATCCTTTACAGAATACCGTTATTTCCGTGTGTCGAACTCTGAATTCTATTTGAGATACCTAAGTGAAAGCAGATGTATCGGTTTCTTCTTGTTACGCGATTACTATTTCATTTGGTCAGTGGTGGTTACTGTCAGGGAAAATCACTTCTTCCTTGGTGTGTGGGAATATTGATTGCCACTCCTTCGAGTGGTTTGCATTTCAGTGTCGAGTATGGACAATGATATCCGAAAGTTGCAAATCAAAATTACTTTGAATTCAGTGCCGAATAAGCTTGAATTTGATCGTTGTAATTGTTAAAATGTCGTATCTTCCTTCTGCACTTCTTATGCAGTTCGTTCGTTAAATACGCTTAGAAAAGGGACTTTTCTCATTCGTTTTCGTTCGCCGTTGAACCACTCGCATATAATGATCACTAGCGACAAAACCACGGCATCCGTGGCCACCATAAGAGTAAATCCACCGCGTCCCCCGGGAAAAGAATCTGAATCCCTCGTCTTCGGTATTCTCCAGTTGTGATGTATGCGGTCACTGTGCATGTGCCGCACGGCTCCATCCTACAAAGTATTGTTTCACTCGGTATGTGCCGAACACACATCCATTTGAATTCTTTTAACACTGAGCATACCTTTAAAACTAGCATCAATATGCGGCATCCGTGGCCATCATAAGAGTAAATCCTCCGGGTTCTCCGGGGAAAAGGATATGAATCCCTCGTCTTCGGTAGTCTCCAGTGTTAAAGTATGCTGTCACTGGGCATGGGTCGCGTATCTACATCCTCCAAAACAAGCTTTCCCTCGGCATTTGCCAAACACAGATCCATTTTAATTATTTTAATACTGTGTACATCTTTGAAACTAGCGTCAAACCGGGGCATCCGTGGCTATCATAAGAGTAAATCCTCCGGGTTCTCCGGGAAAAGGATATAAATCGCTCGTCTTCGGTATTCTCCATGGGTGAAGTATGCGGTCACTGCGCAAGTTCCATTCTCCTCTTTTGTAAGCTTTAAGTGGCATGTGTCGAACACACACATTTGAATTATTTAAACACTGAGCATGTCTTACGAATTAGCGTCAAACCGCGGCATCCGTGGCTATCATAAGAGTAAATCCTCCGGGTTCCTCGACGAAAGGGATATTAATCCCTTGTTTCCAGTATTCTCCAATTCCGAAATATGCGGTCACCGTGCGTGTGCCGCCCGGCTACATCCTCGAAAATATTCTTTCACTAGGTATATTCCGAACACATCCCTTTGAATCATTTTAACACTGAGCATATCTTGACAACTAGCGTCAAACCGCGGCATCCGTGGCTATCATAAGAGTAAATCCTCCGGGTTCCCCGAGGAAAGGGATATTGATCCTATGTCTTCAGTAGTCTCCAGTTTCAGAAAATGCGGTCACTGTGCGTGTGCCGCGCGGCTACATCCTCCAAAAGATGCTTTCACTAGGTATATGCCGAACACATCCCTTTGAATCATTTTAACACTGAGCATATCATGAGAACTAGCGTCAAACTGCGGCATCCGTGGCCATCATAAGAGTAAATCCTCCGGGTTCTCCGGGAAAAGGATATAAATCGCTCGTCTTCGGTATTCTGCATGGATGAAGTATGCGGTCACTGTGCAAGTGCCGCATTCCATTCTCCCTTGTAAGCTTTAACTGGCATGTGTCGATCACACACACACATTTGAATTATTTTAACACTGAGCATGTCTTAAAAATTAGCGTCAAACCGCGGCATCTGTGGGTGTCATAAGAGTAAATCCTCCGGGTTCTCCGGGAAAAGGATATAAACCCCTCGACTCCGGTAGTCTCCATTTCTGAAGTATGCGGTCACTGTGCATCTTCCGCACGGCTGCACCCTTTACAGAATACCGTTATTTCCGTGTGTCGAACTCTGAATTCTATTTGAGATACCTAAGTGAAAGCAGATGTATCTGTTTCTTCTTGTTACGCGATTACTATTTCATTTGGTCAGTGGTGGTTACCGTCAGGGAAAATCACTTCTTCCTTGGTGTGTGGGAATATTGATTGCCACTCCTTCGAGTGGTTTGCATTTCAGTGTCGAATATGGACAATGATATCCGAAAGTTACAAATCAAAATTACTTTGAATTCAGTGCCGAATAAGCTTGAATTTGATCGTTGTAGCTGTTAAAATTTCGTATCTTCCTTCTGCACTTCTTATGCAGTTCGTTCGTTAAATACGCTTAGAAAAGGGACTTTTATCATTCGTTTTCGTTCGCCGTTGAACCACTCGCATATAATGATAACTAGCGACAAAACCACGGCATCCGTGGCCATCATAAGAGTAAATCAACCGCGTCCCCCGGGAAAAGAATCTGAATCCCTCGTCTTCGGTATTCTCCAGTTGTGATGTATGCGGTCACTGTGCATGTGCCGCACGGCTCCATCCTACAAAGTATTGTTTCACTCGGTATGTGCCGAACACACATCCATTTGAATTATTTTAACACTGAGCATACCTTTAAAACTAGCATCAATATGCGGCATCCGTGGCCATCATAAGAGTAAATCCTCCGGGTTCTCCGGGGAAAAGGATATGAATCCCTCGTCTTCGGTAGTCTCCAGTGTTAAAGTATGCTGTCACTGGGCATGGGTCGCGTATCTACATCCTCCAAAATAAGCTTTCCCTCGGCATTTGCCAAACACAGATCCATTTTAATTATTTTAACACTGTGCACATCTTTGAAACTAGCGTCAAACCGCGGCATCCGTGGCTATCATAAGAGTAAATCCTCCGGGTTCTCCGGGAAAAGGAAATAAATCGCTCGTCTTCGGTATTCTCCATTAGTGAAGTATGCGGTCACTGCGCAAGTGCCATTCTCCTCCCTTGTAAGCTTTAAGTGGCATGTTTCGAACACACACATTTGAATTATTTGAACACTGAGCATGTCTTACGAATTAGCGTCAAACCGCGGCATCCGTGGCTATCTTAAGAGTAAATCCTCCGGGTTCCTCGACGAAAGGGATATTAATCCCTTGTTTCCAGTATTTTCCAGTTCCGAAATATGCGATCACCGTGCGTGTCCCGCGCGGCTACATCCTCCAAAATATTCTTTCACTAGGTATATGCCGAACACATCCCTTTGAATCATTTTAACACTGAGCATATCATGAGAACTAGCGTCAAACCGCGGCATCCGTGGCCATCATAAGAGTAAATCCTCCGGGTTCTCCGGGAAAAGGATATAAATCGCTCGTCTTCGGTATTCTGCATGGATGAAATATGCGGTCACTGTCCAAGTGCCGCATTCCATTCTCCTCCCTTAAAAGCTTTGACTGGCATGTGTGGATCACACACACACATTTGAATTATTTTACACTGAGCATGTCTTAAAAATTAGCGTCAAACCGCGGCATCTGTGGGTGTCATAAGAGTAAATCCTCCGGGTTCTCCGGGAAAAGGAAATAAATCGCTCGTCTTCGGTATTCTCCATTAGTGAAGTATGCGTTCACTGCGCATGTCCCATTCTCCTCCAACCATGACTTTAAGTGGCATGTCCAGAACGCACATTTGTGGGAATTGACCCAGACACTGAGCATGTCTTACGAATTAGCGTCAAACCGCGGCATCACATGGCTATCTGTAAAATGGTCTCCCGGGTTCCCCGAGGAAAGGATATTGATCCTTTGTCTTCAGTAGTCTCCGTTTCAGAAAATGCGGTCACTGTGTGGCGCGCGCTGCATCCTCAAAAGATGCTTTCACTAGGTATGTGCCAGACATCCCTTTGAATCATTTGTGCACGAGCATATCATGAGACAGCGTCAAACCGCGGCATCCGTGGCCATCATAAGAGTAAATCCTCCGGGTTCTCCGGGAAAGGATATAAATCGCTCGTCACTTCGGTATTCTGCATGGATGAAGTAATACGGTCACTGTGCAAGTGCCGCCATTCCATTCTCCGCATAGCTTTAACTGTCATGTGTCGATCACACACCCCTTTGAATCATTTTAACACTGAGCATGTCTTGAGAACTAGCGTCAAACCGCGGCATCTGTGGGTGTCATAAGAGTAAATCCTCCGGGTTCTCCGGGAAAAGGATATAAATCCCTCGACTCCAGTAGTCTCCATTTCTGGTAATATAGATGCTGTCATCTTCCGCACGGCTGCATCCTTTACAGAATACATTACATTTCCGTGTCGAACTCTGAATTCTATTTGAGATACCTAAGTGAAAGCAGATGTATCTGTTTCTTCTTGTTACGCGATTACTATTTCATTTATTGGTCAGTGGTGGAACACCGTCAGGAAAATCACTTCTTCCTTGGTGTGTGGGAATATTGATTGCCACTCAACTGATAGTTTGCATATCAGTGTCAGTATGGACAATGATATCCCAGAAGTTACAAATCAAAATTACTTTGAATTCAGTACGAATGACTTGAATTTTACGATCGTTGTAGCTGTTAAAATTTCGTATCTTCCTTCTACTGCACTTCTTGTATGCAGTTCGTTCGTTAAATACGCTTAGAAAAGGGACTTTTATCATTCGTTTTCGTTCGCCGTTGAACCACTCGCATATAATGATAACTAGCGACAAAACGCCGGCATCCGTGGCCATCATAAGAGTAAATCCACCGCGTCCCCCGGGAAAAGAATCTGAATCCCTCGTCTTCGGTATTCTCCAGTTGTGATGTATGCGGTCACTGTGCATGTGCCGCACGGCTCCATCCTACAAAGTATTGTTTCACTCGGTATGTGCCGAACACACATCCATTTGAATTATTTTAACACTGAGCATACCTTTAAAACTAGCATCAAACCGCGGCATCCGTGGCCATCATAAGAGTAAATCCTCCGGGTTCTCCGGGAAAAGGAAATAAATCGCTCGTCTTCGGTATTCTCCATGGGTGAAGTATGCGTTCACTGCAGAAGTCCCATTCTCCTCCCTTGTAAGCTTTAAGTGGCATGTGTCGAACACACACATTTGAATTATTTGAGCACTGAGCATGTCTTACGAATTAGCGTCAAACCGCGGCATCCGTGGCTATCATAAGAGTAAATCCTCCGGGTTCCCCGAGGAAAGGGATATTGATCCTTTGTCTTCAGTAGTCTCCAGTTTCAGAAAATGCGGTCACTGTGCGTGTGCCGCGCGGCTACATCCTCCAAAAGATGCTTTCACTAGGTATATGCCGAACACATCCCTTTGAATCATTTTAACACTGAGCATATCATGAGAACTAGCGTCAAACCGCGGCATCCGTGGCCATCATAAGAGTAAATCCTCCGGGTTCTCCGGGAAAAGGATATAAATCGCTCGTCTTCGGTATTCTGATTGGATGAAATATGCGGTCACTGTGCAAGTGCCGCTTTCCATTCTCCCTTGTAAGCTTTAACTGGCATGTGTCGATCACACACACACATTTGAATTATTTTAACACTGAGCATGTCTTAAAAATTAGCGTCAAACCGCGGCATCTGTGGGTGTCATAAGAGTAAATCCTCCGGGTTCTCCGGGAAAAGGATATAAATCCCTCGCCTCCGGTAGTCTCCATTTCTGAAGTATGCGGTCAATGTGCATCTTCCGCACGGCTGCATCCTTTACAGAATACCGTTATTTCCGTGTGTCGAACTCTGAATTCTATTTGAGATACCTAAGTGAAAGCAGATGTATCTGTTTCTTCTTGTTACGCGATTACTATTTCATTTGGTCAGTGGTGGTTACCGTCAGGGAAAATCACTTCTTCCTTGGTGTGTGGGAATATTGATTGCCACTCCTTCGAGTGGTTTGCATTTCAGTGTCGAGTATGGACAATGATATCCGAAAGTTACAAATCAAAATTACTTTGAATTCAGTGCCGAATAAGCTTGAATTTGATCGTTGTAGCTGTTAAAATTTCGTATCTTCCTTCTGCACTTCTTATGCAGTTCGTTCGTTAAATACGCTTAGAAAAGGGACTTTTATCATTCGTTTTCGTTCGCCGTTGAACCACTCGCATATAATGATAACTAGCGACAAAACCACGGCATCCGTGGCCATCATAAGAGTAAATCCACCGCGTCCCCCGGGAAAAGAATCTGAATCCCTCGTCTTCGGTATTCTCCAGTTGTGATGTATGCGGTCACTGTGCATGTGCCGCACGGCTCCATCCTACAAAGTATTGTTTCACTCGGTATGTGCCGAACACACATCCATTTGAATTATTTTAACACTGAGCATACCTTTAAAACTAGCATCAAACCGCGGCATCCGTGGCCATCATAAGAGTAAATCCTCCGGGTTCTCCGGGGAAAAGGATATGAATCCCTCGTCTTCGGTAGTCTCCAGTGTTAAAGTATGCTGTCACTGGGCATGGGTCGCGTATCTACATCCTCCAAAATAAGCTTTCCCTCGGCATTTGCCAAACACAGATCCATTTTAATTATTTTAACACTGTGCACATCTTTAAAACTAGCGTCAAACCGCGGCATCCGTGGCTATCATAAGAGTAAATCCTCCGGGTTCTCCGAGAAAAGGAAATAAATCGCTCGTCTTCGGTATTCTCCATGGGTGAAGTATGCGGTCACTGCGCAAGTGCCATTCTCCTCCCTTGTAAGCTTTAAGTGGCATGTGTCGAACACACACATTTGAATTATTTGAACACTGAGCATGTCTTACGAATTAGCGTCAAACCGCGGCATCCGTGGCTATCATAAGAGTAAATCCTCCGGGTTCCTCGACGAAAGGGATATTAATCCCTTGTTTCCAGTATTTTCCAGTTCCGAAATATGCGATCACCGTGCGTGTCCCGCGCGGCTACATCCTCCAAAATATTCTTTCACTAGGTATATGCCGAACACATCCCTTTGAATCATTTTAACACTGAGCATATCATGAGAACTAGCGTCAAACCGCGGCATCCGTGGCCATCATAAGAGTAAATCCTCCGGGTTCTCCGGGAAAAGGATATAAATCGCTCGTCTTCGGTATTCTGCATGGATGAAATATGCGGTCACTGTCCAAGTGCCGCATTCCATTCTCCTCCCTTAAAAGCTTTGACTGGCATGTGTGGATCACACACACACATTTGAATTATTTTACACTGAGCATGTCTTAAAAATTAGCGTCAAACCGCGGCATCTGTGGGTGTCATAAGAGTAAATCCTCCGGGTTCTCCGGGAAAAGGAAATAAATCGCTCGTCTTCGGTATTCTCCATGGGTGAAGTATGCGTTCACTGCGCAAGTCCCATTCTCCTCCCTTGTAAGCTTTAAGTGGCATGTGTCGAACACACACATTTGAATTATTTGAACACTGAGCATGTCTTACGAATTAGCGTCAAACCGCGGCATCCGTGGCTATCATAAGAGTAAATCCTCCGGGTTTCCCGAGGAAAGGGATATTGATCCTTTGTCTTCAGTAGTCTCCAGTTTCAGAAAATGCGGTCACTGTGCGTGTGCCGCGCGGCTACACATTCCAAAAGATGCTTTTACTAGGTATATGCCGAACACATCCCTTTGAATCATTTTAACACTGAGCATATCATGAGAACTAGCGTCAAACCGCGGCATCCGTGGCCATCATAAGAGTAATTCCCCGGGTTCTCCGGGAAAAGGATATAAATCGCTCGTCTTCGGTATTCTGCATGGATGAAGTATGCGGTCACTGTGCAAGTGCCGCATTCCATTCTCCCTTGTAAGCTTTAACTGGCATGTGTCGATCACACACACACATTTGAATTATTTTAACACTGAGCATGTCTTAAAAATTAGCGTCAAACCGCGGCATCTGTGGGTGTCATAAGAGTAAATCCTCCGGGTTCTCCGGGAAAAGGATATAAATCCCTCGACTCCGGTAGTCTCCATTTCTAAAGTATGCGGTCACTGTGCATCTTCCGCACGGCTGCATCCTTTACAGAATACCGTTATTTCCGTGTGTCGAACTCTGAATTCTATTTGAGATACCTATGTGAAAGCAGATGTATCGGTTTCTTCTTGTTACGCGATTACTATTTCATTTGGTCAGTGGTGGTTACCGTCAGGGAAAATCACTTCTTCCTTGGTGTGTGGGAATATTGATTGCCACTCCTTCGAGTGGTTTGCATTTCAGTGTCGAGTATGGACAATGATATCCGAAAGTTACAAATCAAAATTACTTTGAATTCAGTGCCGAATAAGCTTGAATTTGATCGTTGTAATTGTTAAAATTTCGTATCTTCCTTCTGCACTTCTTATGCAGTTCGTTCGTTAAATACGCTTAGAAAAGGGACTTTTCTCATTCGTTTTCGTTCGCCGTTGAACCACTCGCATATAATGATAACTAGCGACAAAACCACGGCATCCGTGGCCATCATAAGAGTAAATCCACCGCGTCCCCCGGGAAAAGAATCTGAATCCCTCGTCTTCGGTATTCTCCAGTTGTGATGTATGCGGTCACTGTGCATGTGCCGCACGGCTCCATCCTACAAAGTATTGTTTCACTCGGTATGTGCCGAACACACATCCATTTGAATTATTTTAACACTGAGCATACCTTTAAAACTAGCATCAATATGCGGCATCCGTGGCCATCATAAGAGTAAATCCTCCGGGTTCTCCGGGGAAAAGGATATGAATCCCTCGTCTTCGGTAGTCTCCAGTGTTAAAGTATGCTGTCACTGGGCATGGGTCGCGTATCTACATCCTCCAAAACAAGCTTTCCCTCGGCATTTGCCAAACACAGATCCATTTTAATTATTTTAACACTGTGTACATCTTTGAAACTAGCGTCAAACCGCGGCATCCGTGGCTATCATAAGAGTAAATCCTCCGGGTTCTCCGGGAAAAGGATATAAATCGCTCGTCTTCGGTATTCTCCATGGGTGAAGTATGCGGTCACTGCGCCAGTTCCATTCTCCTCTTTTGTAAGCTTTAAGTGGCATGTGTCGAACACACACATTTGAATTATTTAAACACTGAGGATGTCTTACGAATTAGCGTCAAACCGCGGCATCCGTGGCTATCATAAGAGTAAATCCTCCGGGTTCCCCGACGAAAGGGATATTAATACCTTGTTTCCAGTATTCTCCAATTCCGAAATATGCGGTCACCGTGCGTGTGCCGCCCGGCTACATCCTCGAAAATATTCTTTCACTAGGTATATTCCGAACACATCCCTTTGAATCATTTTAACACTGAGCATATCTTGACAACTAGCGTCAAACCGCGGCATCCGTGGCTATCATAAGAGTAAATCCTCCGGGTTCCCCGAGGAAAGGGATATTGATCCTTTGTCTTCAGTAGTCTCCAGTTTCAGAAAATGCGGTCACTGTGCGTGTGCCGCGCGGCTACATCCTCCAAAAGATGCTTTTACTAGGTATATGCCGAACACATCCCTTTGAATCATTTTAACACTGAGCATATCATGAGAACTAGCGTCAAACTGCGGCATCCGTGGCCATCATAAGAGTAAATCCTCCGGGTTCTCCGGGAAAAGGATATAAATCGCTCGTCTTCGGTATTCTGCATGGATGAAGTATGCGGTCACTGTGCAAGTGCCGCATTCCATTCTCCCTTGTAAGCTTTAACTGGCATGTGTCGATCACACACACACATTTGAATTATTTTAACACTGAGCATGTCTTAAAAATTAGCGTCAAACCGCGGCATCTGTGGGTGTCATAAGAGTAAATCCTCCGGGTTCTCCGGGAAAAGGATATAAACCCCTCGACTCCGGTAGTCTCCATTTCTGAAGTATGCGGTCACTGTGCATCTTCCGCACGGCTGCACCCTTTACAGAATACCGTTATTTCCGTGTGTCGAACTCTGAATTCTATTTGAGATACCTAAGTGAAAGCAGATGTATCTGTTTCTTCTTGTTACGCGATTACTATTTCATTTGGTCAGTGGTGGTTACCGTCAGGGAAAATCACTTCTTCCTTGGTGTGTGGGAATATTGATTGCCACTCCTTCGAGTGGTTTGCATTTCAGTGTCGAATATGGACAATGATATCCGAAAGTTACAAATCAAAATTACTTTGAATTCAGTGCCGAATAAGCTTGAATTTGATCGTTGTAGCTGTTAAAATTTCGTATCTTCCTTCTGCACTTCTTATGCAGTTCGTTCGTTAAATACGCTTAGAAAAGGGACTTTTATCATTCGTTTTCGTTCGCCGTTGAACCACTCGCATATAATGATAACTAGCGACAAAACGCCGGCATCCGTGGCCATCATAAGAGTAAATCCACCGCGTCCCCCGGGAAAAGAATCTGAATCCCTCGTCTTCGGTATTCTCCAGTTGTGATGTATGCGGTCACTGTGCATGTGCCGCACGGCTCCATCCTACAAAGTATTGTTTCACTCGGTATGTGCCGAACACACATCCATTTGAATTATTTTAACACTGAGCATACCTTTAAAACTAGCATCAAACCACGGCATCCGTGGCCATCATAAGAGTAAATCCTCCGGGTTCTCCGGGAAAAAGGATATGAATCCCTCGTCTTCGGTAGTCTCCAGTGTTAAAGTATGCTGTCACTGGGCATGGGTCGCGTATCTACATCCTCCAAAATAAGCTTTCCCTCGGCATTTGCCAAACACAGATCCATTTTAATTATTTTAACACTGTGCACATCTTTGAAACTAGCGTCAAACCGCGGCATCCGTGGCTATCATAAGAGTAAATCCTCCGGGTTCTCCGGGAAAAGGAAATAAATCGCTCGTCTTCGGTATTCTCCATGGGTGAAGTATGCGGTCACTGCGCAAGTGCCATTCTCCTCCCTTGTAAGCTTTAAGTGGCATGTGTCGAACACACACATTTGAATTATTTGAACACTGAGCATGTCTTACGAATTAGCGTCAAACCGCGGCATCCGTGGCTATCATAAGAGTAAATCCTCCGGGTTCCTCGACGAAAGGGATATTAATCCCTTGTTTCCAGTACTTTTTAGTTCCGAAATATGCGATCACCGTGCGTGTCCCGCGCGGCTACATCCTCCAAAATATTCTTTCACTAGGTATATGCCGAACACATCCCTTTGAATCATTTTAACACTGAGCATATCATGAGAACTAGCGTCAAACCGCGGCATCCGTGGCCATCATAAGAGTAAATCCTCCGGGTCCTCCGGGAAAAGGATATAAATCGCTCGTCTTCGGTATTCTGCATGGATGAAATATGCGGTCACTGTGCAAGTGCCGCATTCCATTCTCCTCCCTTAAAAGCTTTGACTGGCATGTGTGGATCACACACACACATTTGAATTATTTTACACTGAGCATGTCTTAAAAATTAGCGTCAAACCGCGGCATCTGTGGGTGTCATAAGAGTAAATCCTCCGGGTTCTCCGGGAAAAGGATATAAATCCCTCGACTCCGGTAGTCTCCATTTCTGAAGTATGCGGTCACTGTGCATCTTCCGCACGGCTGCATCCTTTACAGAATACCGTTATTTCCGTGTGTCGAACTCTGAATTCTATTTGAGATACCTAAGTGAAAGCAGATGTATCGGTTTCTTCTTGTTACGCGATTACTATTTCATTTGGTCAGTGGTGGTTACTGTCAGGGAAAATCACTTCTTCCTTGGTGTGTGGGAATATTGATTGCCACTCCTTCGAGTGGTTTGCATTTCAGTGTCGAGTATGGACAATGATATCCGAAAGTTGCAAATCAAAATTACTTTGAATTCAGTGCCGAATAAGCTTGAATTTGATCGTTGTAATTGTTAAAATGTCGTATCTTCCTTCTGCACTTCTTATGCAGTTCGTTCGTTAAATACGCTTAGAAAAGGGACTTTTCTCATTCGTTTTCGTTCGCCGTTGAACCACTCGCATATAATGATAACTAGCGACAAAACCACGGCATCCGTGGCCATCATAAGAGTAAATCCACCGCGTCCCCCGGGAAAAGAATCTGAATCCCTCGTCTTCGGTATTCTCCAGTTGTGATGTATGCGGTCACTGTGCATGTGCCGCACGGCTCCATCCTTTAAAGTATTCTTTCACTCGGTATGTGCCGAACACACATCCATTTGAATTCTTTTAACTCTGAGCATACCTTTAAAACTAGCATCAAACCGCGGCATCCGTGGCCATCATAAGAGTAAATCCTCCGGGTTCTCCGGGGAAAAGAATATGAATCCCCCGTCTTAGGTAGTCTCCAGTGTTAAAGTATGCTGTCACTGGGCATGGGTCGCGTATCTACATCCTCCAAAACAAGCTTTCCCTCGGCATTTGCCAAACACAGATCCATTTTAATTATTTTAACACTGTGCACATCTTTGAAACTAGCGTCAAACCGCGGCATCCGTGGCCTATCATAAGAGTAGATCCTCCGGGTTCCCCGAGGAAAGGGATATTGATCCTTTGTCTTCAGTAGTCTCCAGTTTCAGAAAATGCGGTCACTGTGCGTGTGCCGCGCGGCTACATCCTCCAAAAATGCTTTCACTAGGTATATGCCGAACACATCCCTTTGAATCATTTTAACACTGAGCATATCATGAGAACTAGCGTCAAACCGCGGCATCCGTGTCCATCATAAGAGTAAATCCTCCGGGTTCTCCGGGAAAAGGATATAAATCGCTCGTCTTCGGTATTCTCCATGGATGAAATATGCGGTCACTGTGCAAGTGCCGCATTCCATTCTCCTGCCTTAAAAGCTTTGACTGGCATGTTTGGATCACACACACACATTTGAATTATTTGAACACTGAGCATGTCTTACGAAATAGCGTCAAACCGTGGCATCCGTGGCTATCATAAGAGTAAATCTTTCGGGTTCCCCGACGAACGGGATATTAATCCCTTGTTTCCAGTATTCACCAGTACCGAAATATGCGGTCACCGTGCGTGTGCCGCGCGTCTACATCCTCCAAAATATACTTTCACTAGGTATATTCCGAACACATCCCTTTGAATCATTTTAACACTGAGCATATCTTGAGAAGTAGCGTCAAACCGCGGCATCCGTGGCTATCATAAGAGTAAATCCTCCGGGTTCTCCGGGAAAAGGATATAAATCGCTCGTCTTCGGTATTCTCCATGAGGGAAGTATGCTGTCACTGCGCAAGTGCCATTCTCCTCCCATGTAAGCTTTAACTGGCATGTGTCGAACACACACACAGATTTGAAATATTTTAACACTGAGCATGTCTTACGAATTAGCGTCAAACAGCGGCATCCGTGGCTATCATAAGAGTAAATCCTCCGGGTTCCCCGAGGAAAAGGATATTAATCCCTTGTTTCCAGTATTCTCCAGTTCCGAAATATGCGATCACCGTGCGTGTGCCGCGCGGCTACATTCTCCAAAATATACCTTCACTAGGTATATTCCGAACACATCCCTTTGAATCATTTTAACACTGAGCAGATCTTGAGAACTAGCGTCAAACCGCGGCATCTGTGACCATCATAAGAGTAAATCCTCCGGGTTCTCCGGAAAAAGGATATAAATCGCTCGTCTGCGGTATTCTCGATGGGTGAAGTATGCGGTCACTGCTCAAGTGCCGCATGCCATTCTCCTCCCATGTAAGCTTTAACTGGCATGTGTTGAACACACACACACATTTGAATTATTTTAACACAGAGCATATCTTGAGAACTAGCGTCCGACCGCGGCATCCGTGGCTATCATAAAAGTAAATCCTCCGGGTTCTCCGGGAAATGTATATGAGTCCCTCGACTCCGGTAGTCTCCAACTCGTAAGTATGCGGTCACTGTGCATCTGCCGCACGGCTGCATGCTACAAAGTATGCATTCACCCGGCATGTGCCGAACACACACATTTTAACAAACACACGAATTATTTTAACACTGAGCATATCTTTAAAAGTAGCGTTAACCGCGGCATCCGTGGCTATCATAAGAGTAAATCCTCCGGGTTCTCCGGCAAAAGGAAATGAATCACTCGTTGTCGGTAGTTTCCAGTTCCGAAGTATGCGGTCACTGTGCGTGTGCCGCGCGGCTTCATCCTCCAAAGTATGCTTTCACTCGGTATGTGCCGAACACACACATCCATTTAAATTATTTTAACACTGAGCATATCTAGAAAACTAGCGTTAACCGCTGCATCCGTGGCTAACATAAGAGTAAATCCTCCGGATTCTCCTGGGAAAAGGATATGAATCCCTCGCCTTCGGTAGTCTCCATTTTTGATGTATGCGGCCACTGTGCATGTGCCGCACGGCTGCATCCTCTACAGAATACCGTTATTTGCGTGTGCCGAACTCTGAATTCTATTTGAGATACCTTAAGTGATAGCAGATGTATCAGTTTCTTCTTGCTTCGCGATTACTATTTCATTTGAGTGGTGGTTACCGTGAGGGAAAATCACTTGTTACTTGGTGTGGGAATATTGATATCCACTCCTTCGAGTGGTTTGAATTTCAGTGTCGAGAACGGACAATGATATCCGAAAGTTACAAAGAAAAATTACTTTGAATTCTTGGCCGAATAAGGTTGAATTTGATCGTTATCATTGTTACAATTTCGTATCTTCCTTCTGCATTTCTTATGCAGTTTGTTCGTTAAATACGCTTAAAAAAGGGACTTTTATCATTCGTTTTCGTTCGCCGTTGAACCACTCGCATATAATGATAACTAGCGACAAAACCACGGCATGTGCCGAGCACACATCCATTTGAATTATTTTAACACTGAGCGTATGTTGAAAATCTAACGTTCGACCGCGGCATCATAAGAGTAAATCCTCTGGGTTCTCAAGGGAAAAGAATATGAACCCCTCGTCTCCGGTAGTCTCCAGTTCTGAAGTATGTCGTCACTGTTCATGTGCCGCACGGCTGCATTCTCCAATGTATGCTTTCACTCGGCATTTGCCGAACATACACATACATTTTAATTATTTAACTCTTAGCATATGTTTTAAACTAGCGTCAAACCGCAACATCCGTGGGTATCATAAGAGTAAATCCTCCGGGTTCTCCGGGGAAAATGATATCAATCCCTCGTCTCCGGTAGTCTCCAGTTGTGAATTCAGTGGTCACTGTGTATGTGCCGCGCGGCTACATGCTCCAAAATATTCTTTAACTCGGCATACCGAACACTCACACCCATTTTAATTATTTGAAGACTGAGCACATCTTTAAAACTAGCGTCAAACCGCGGTATCCGTGGCCATCATATGTGTAAATGCTCCGGGTTCCCCGGGAAAAAGGATATGAATCCCTCGTCTCCGGTAGTTTCCACTTTTGAAGTATGCGGTTAGTGTGCGTTTGCCGCGTGGCTACATTCTCCAAAGATGCTTTCACTCGGCATATGCCGACCACACACATCCATTTTAATTATTTTAACACTGATCATATCTTGAAAACTAGCGTCAAACCGCTGCATCCGTGGCTATCATAAGAGTAAATCCTCCGGGTGCTCCGGGGAAAAGGATATAGATTGTTTGTCTCCGGTAGTTTCCAGATCTGAAGTATGCAATCACTGTGCATGTGCCGCAATGCTACATCTTGCAATGTGCGCTTGCACTCTTCATTCGAACACACACACGCATTTGAATTATTTTAAAACAGTGCATATTTCTAAAACTAGCGTCTAGCGGCACCCGTGGCTATCATAAGGGTAAATCCTCCTGGGTCTCGTGGAAAGGGATATGAAACCCACGTCTTCGGTATTCTCCAGTTGTGAAGTATGCGGTTCCTGTGCATGTGACGCACGGCTGCATCCTCCAAAATATGCTTTCACTCGACATGTGCTGTACACACACATCCATTTTAATTATTTTATCACTGTGCATATCTTGCGAACTAGCGTCAAACTGCGGCATTCGTGGCTATCATAAGAGTAAATCTTCCGGGTTCCCCGGGGTAAGGGTTATGAATCCTTCGTCTTAGATAGTCTCCAGTTCTGAATTATGCAGTCACTGTGCATGGGCCGCAATGCTACATCTTCCAAAGTACGCTTTTACTCGTCATTCTAATATACACGCACATTTGAATTATATTACAACAGAGCGTATCTTAAAATATAGCGAAAAACAGCGGGAACTGTGGCCATCATAGGAGTAAATCCTCCGGGTTCTCCTGGGAAAAGGTTATGAATCTCTTGTCCTCGGTATTTTCCAGTGCTGATGTATGCGGTCACTGTGCATGTTCGGCACGGCTGTATCTCATAAATTATGCTTTTACTCGGCATGTGCCGATCACACACATTCATTTGATTTGTTTTAACACGGAGCATAACTTGAAAACTAGCGTCAAACGCGGCTTCTGTTATCAAGAGTAAATCCTCCGGGTTCTCCGCGGTAAAGTATATGAATCCCTCGTCTTCGGTATTTTCCAGTTGTGAAGTATGCGGTCCCTGTGGTTGTGCCGCACGGCTGCATCCTCCAAAGTATGCTTTCACCCGGTTAATGCCGAACACACACATCTATTTGAATTATTTTAACACTGAGCATATCTTGAGAACTAGCGTCAAACCGCGGCTTCCATGGCTATCATAAGAGTAAATACTCTGGGTTCTCCATGCCTGCATAATCAACCTTATGGATATGAACCTATATTCTTCGGTAGTCTCCAGTTCTGAAATTTGCGGTCACTGTGCTTGTGCTGCACGGCTGCATTCTCTAAAGTATGCTTTTACTGGCCATTTTCCGAACACATACGTTCATTAAGTTATTTTAATACGGAGGTAATCTTGAAAACTAGAATTGACCTCGGCATCTTTGGCGCTCATAAGATTAAATCCACCGTGTTCTCCGGGTGTGTTTGTTTCTCTCATCTACTGTTGTCTTCAGTTCGGTGGCATGTAATCACGGTGATATTGCCGCCCGACAACTTCAAAGTATGCTGATGCTCGGCTTTTGCCGAACACATACATCTTATAGAAGTATTTTGATAATAACTAGGGACAAACCGCGGCATGCGTGGCTATCAGACGAGTGAATCCAGCGGGTTCTCCGGGGTCAAGGATATGAATCCCTCATCTTCAGTTGTCTCCAGTTCGGAGTCATGTGGTTACCGTTCTATTGCCGCACGGCAAGTTCGTCCAATTAATGCCGTAATTTGATATGTCCCAAATACTCATTTCCTTGTGTATTATTTAGAAAACTGTTTGCAGTAGATTCAGTTTTACCTCGCCATGCCTTTCTATTTCATTCCGTGAGTGGTGGCTATCGTATGAATAAATCTCCTGCTCACTCCGTGTGTAGTAATATCGATTCTCACTCCGAGAGGTTTACATTTCAGATTTGATATTAGATTTTGAAATGCCTATACTTGCAAAATATTAGTGTTGTGAAATAAAGGTCGAATAATTAAATGTTCAATCGATAATACAGTAAAGTTTCATATCTCACGTCTGCATCTCTCTTGCAGACGGATCTTTGGTTTTCTCCAGTTCGGAAGCATGTGGTTACCGTTCTTGTGTCGCACGACTTCCTTGAAAGTATGCCGTTACTCAGCATGTCCCGAACACATACTTCCATTTGGAATATTTTTAAAACTGATCGTAGTGTATTCAGTTCCATCTCGCTATGCTTTAACAATTTCATTCCGTCAGTGGTGGCTTTCGTAAGAGCAAATCTTCCGCGCACGCAATATTTTAGGATTATTGATTCCCTGTCGTTCGAGAGGTTTACAGTCGTGATTCAATATTATACTTTGATGTGTGAGAGCTGGCAAAGGATAATAACTTCGAAATACTCTTTGTGGGCTATTCTTTTTTGTCATTAAACGTGTATAGACAAAGATCTTGTATACTTGGACATGTATTTGTGTTCTTTTCTTGGATCTACTCTTGACAGTTACTTTGGAATGTCAATCATATCAGTGTTGTTCGCTAAATCTGTGATGATACTTGGAACCTGTTCTTTCTTGTTTGTGTTTTTTCAACCTGCGGTCAATGAAGTGGGAGTCGATGAATGTGTTGTTGAGAATCCTGCTACAGACAATTATCTTTTGCTTCTGGTTGGTATCTTTTGGAAGTCAGCTAGTTGTTAAATCTCCAGGGATCGCTAGTAATCTTACCCAAAGGGGTAACTGGTGGAAACAACTCATGATTGCTGATCTTTAACTTTTAAACACCGGTAACTGGAGTGTATCAAAATTGAATTTTGATAAATAGAAGGAAGAGTCTTTACATTAATAGATACTAGCGTTTATTGTAATCTAAATGTAATACAAAAATCACACACCATACACATAACAGCTCTTAGCATTTCTACCACATTAGTAGACCGGAATAATGTGCGGCTTCTCATTTGTCTACAATTTTTCGGAGGATTCCTCACACTTTCACGGCGTTCACGAACGTTTTTCGGTTTTGCTGAGGGGGTGTTCAGTTTTGAATGCACTTCATTTGTCATTCGCCGTTTATACATAGCCTCATGAAAACTCGTAGCACCGCCATCTTTGCCGTTCCGCAAGTCCAACGCAGCGGAACAAAATGTCTTCGCCGTGTTGTGCCCATTTGGTTTTTTTCATGAGTATACCGTAATTTTACAGGTATCGCGTCGTGTGTCGTAAAATCTAAATATTACAGTAACGTAACGTGGGGAAATAAACATATACACGGGGTGGTAAAAGGAAGTGATAACACCCCTCGTTATTGTTACGCAACTGTTACGTGGCAAAATTTGAGAATGTTTTGTCTTGGCTAATTGATTACGTCACTCACTGAGTTATCTAGACCTAATTGTAAACATTGAATATCACAAGAGATTGTGTATTTTGTCCTAGTGAGGTGATGCACACAGTGCACGATCATGATCAGTTTCCTTCACCTATCGCGTCGGCATGCTTCGAAGTGAGTTGTTCTAAATTACATTTGTGTGAGTCTGCTACTTTTTGCGGATCTTCGTTATCCTTTTTCGCAGTTTAGGCTACTGTTCTATAAGGCAGTCGGTATTTTTTGGCAACTTTGGTTTTTGACATTTGGCAAGGCCTTTTCATCTAAGGCATACCGCAAAAAAGATAAGATCAACTTGTGCAACTTTTTGCCAATAATTTTCAAGCAAAAGTATTCTTTTCGTAACAAAAAATGAATTGCTAAGGTAATGTATTGAATGTACTTATTATTTTAATGTATTTTCCTAACAAAATTGAAAACAATATTGTTGTTGCAAAATGATAAAACCACTTCACCTTAATGCCCAATAAAGTGTAGTAATAGCGTGATGTAACGAAAATTAGATGTTTGAAACCGTGTACATTTCTCACTTTTCATCCTTTTTCCGTTTTTACGGGATCTGCGCTAATGGAGTGGGATCAGTTTTTATTGATTTTCCGCACACTTGGCGATATTTCTGCGGCCGAATGCCCTTCTTGACGCCAACCACAGGACACATTACACAAACGCATTACTCATAGACAACATACACAACCATGCTCGAGGCGGGATTCGATCGTTCAGTCCGAGGCCGCCTCGGCACCGCTGCCTTAGCGATCTCGGATACCCGGATTGGCAAACTCTGTGAACATTTCTCATATTTCGTGTAAATGCCCTCTTTATTTTCGATAATGAAAGGAATTTATTTTTCATTTACAACTGAACCACTGCTGTATCTTGCAAAGGATTGATAAATCCCAGCACCTCTGTTGCTTTGTTCGGTTGCGAACTGCGATTTGCACACGAAATTTCCATTCTCTTTGAGAAGTAACGGGCGTAATATGAATATTTTTAAGGTATGAACATTTGTGGGACAATCAGTCAGTTGATGGCGCTTCATCTTTACATGGATGACATGATGCCGTGTTATATCCTATTTGCTCTTGCTCATTCTTTCATGGGCCAGGAAATGCGTAAGTACGCAAAATAAGCACTTTCAAATAATACTTATTAATTAGTATATCACTTTTTTCTTGATATGAGATATTTTAGTATCTCAAGATATTTTGGAAACAACTATTCTTAAAGGCGGCCCGTTTTTCCAAGTGCAACTGCCTTTTACTCGTATCTTCGTGAGGAGTTAGGAGTCGTTGAATCTTTTCCAGGCAATCATAGCTGCTTTAACCAGCAGATAGTGTTAAATCAAGGCGTTGAACGCGAACTCGAATGTGCATTCATGATTTGACCATTTTTTCTGGAGAAGCAGCTTGGATATTTCTGCCGGAGAAGCAAATTGTTTAATCGCGAAGGAATGTTTTAGATGTATCTAGTATTCCAAAACTAGCATATATCTGTTAATGTCGGAACGTTTCTTGGGAACATATAAAGGTTTTGCACATATTTCTTAGAAAGTTACGTGTCGTTTGTTGAGAGGCGAAATCGTAATGTCAATCTTAAAATCAATTAGAGTTGTAACTAACAAAGGAGTGTTAAATCATAGCACATTCTATTAAGGTGGACGCGAACTGCAAAATGCACTCGGCATTTGCTTTTTCGCGGAGAAAAAATCAATCCAATCTTGCCCGATGTAAAATACTTCTTGTATGTCACTTTTTTTGATGTATTATACTCCGGACTTTTTCTTCAATTTCGTCCTTCCTCCTTAGGATGAAATTCTTTATTTTTAATATCAAGTTGTTTTTCTTTTCTGCTCGTAGCTGCCTCTCTGATTTTTCTTCCAACCATTCTATTTTTCGTTTAGTTGTTACATCTCGTGCTAGTTCTCGATTCTGCTCTTTGATCATTTCGCTTATTATTTTTTCTGTATCTTCCAAAGTAAGTTCTTTCTAGTTTTCTGTTTTGTTTTCTGTCTTTAAGAATTTGTTCCTTTTTTTCGAATTTTTCAATCACATATTTTCTATCTCTTTCACTTTTTTGTTAACTCCTGTTATTTTCTTTCTCATTTCTTGCCGGAACGTGTCTGCTTCTTTTCTAATTTCCCCTACTTCTCTCTTCACGTCGTCTTTCATTTCTTGTTTGAGTCCTTCTATGCCCTTCATAATTTCTGCGAATAGTTCAGTGTAATCTTCATAATTTTTTGGGGGGGAGGGGCATTTTGTGTTTCCCGCTTATTTTCTTCTGAAAACGTCTTTTCTGGAAACGGCTCCTTCAAATGTCTCTGTCGTCTCGTCCTAGTCATCTCGCCACTCCACAGATAGCATTCGTGCCTATCGCACCGTCGTCTTCTAGCCGCATTTAGCGATTTCAATCTGACGTACTCTAACTTCACTTCGTTTTGCGTATTTTGTCATGCAGCGTACTTTTTATAGGCAGCGGCCTCGAAGTCCCGACCACGATATGAGAGACGTCTCTTCTTGCTTCTTTGAGCAGCCACCTTCAGACTCGTTGTTCACTCTGACTTGGATAGTTGTCGTTAAAAACTGCAGCCACTATGTGTGTATATACATACATACATACACACACACACACACACACACACATACACGTATGAGCAATCTTTCCAATTAAGTTTATATACAATTTTTGACTTTTGTAATTTTGGCAGATTGCTCTTTTTATGGGAAATGAACCTATCCTTAATGTGAATACCATTGTAAACATACAATGTCCACATCTGTTTCAATCTCGTAGTTCATTGTGGTACGTAGGTAAACAATGGATCTAATAGTCTCAACGGAGTGGCTTTTTGTACAAAAAAGCGACAAATATGAAGAAAATTCTGCTCATTGTATTTGGTTGAAAGTAATAAAAGGTGATCCCTCGTTTTCATTTACAACTGAACCACTGCTGTAACTTGCAAAAGTTTATGCAATCACGTCCCCTTCGTTTCTTGTTGGGTCGTGTCACCACGTTGGGCGCAAACTGCAATACACAATCGGATGTTTCCGAAGGGAGAAAACGCATTTTCTTCTTGAACGACTATTTTAAATGAATCCTGTCAGTCGCAGAGATTTTTAGGTACATATTCAGGATTTGTATTCTGACGTGCTTCTTTCTAATGCACCTGCTCCTTAATAAAGGAAAGAAACCACTTTTCTCTTGAATGAATATATATTTAATGAATCTAAAATTCCCAAGAAGTATTTATCTGTAAATGTCACCCAAGATTTTTAGGTACATATACAGGATTTGTATTCTGTCGTCTTTCTTTCTAATGCACCTGTTCGTCAATCATGTTGAGATGTATTGGATCTTGTAAGATCATACAAGAATTTTTCAAATCAATCGCTCTTGTCACTAACAAAGTGTGTTAAATCATACCCCTTCGTTTCTTACATTGGGTGCGAACTGCAAAACGCACTCGAGATTTCCATTGTCCCGGAGAAGCGTTTCGGATGTTTTCGAAGGGAGAAAACGCATTTTCGTCTTGAACGAAGATTTTAAATGAACCTAAAATTCGCAAGAAGCATATATCTGTCAGTCACAGAGACTTTTAGGTACATATCCAGGATTTGTATTCTGACGTGCTTCTTTCTAATGCATCTGTTCCTTAATAATAGGGTTGAGATGTATTAGGACTTGTTAAATCTCACTGGCACGTCTCAAATCAATCACTGCTGTCACCAGCAAAGTGTGTTAATGCAGGGTACCTTCGTTTCATACGTTGGACGCAAACTGCAAAACGTACTCGATATTTTCATTCTTTCGGAGAACCGCTTCAGGTGTTTCCAAGAAACCAGTTTTCTCTTGAATGAATATATATTAAATGAATCTAAAATTCCCAAGAAATATTTATCTGTAAATGTCACCCAAGATTTTTAGGTACATATACAGGATTTGTATTCTGTCGTCTTTCTTTCTAATGCACCTGTTCGTCAATCATGTTGAGATGTATTGGATCTTGTAAGATCGTACAAGAATTTTTCAAATCAATCGCTCTTGTCACTAACAAAGTGTGTTAAATCACACCCCTTCGTTTCTTACATTGGGTGCGAACTGCAAAACGCACTCGAGATTTCCATTGTCCCGGAGAAGCGTTTCGGATGTTTTCGAAGGGAGAAAACGCATTTTCGTCTTGAACGAATATTTTAAATTAATCTAAAATTCGCTAGAAGCATATATCTGTCAGTCACAGAGACTTTTAGGTACATATCCAGGATTTGTATTCTGACGTGCTTCTTTCTAATGCATCTGTTCCTTAATAATAGGGTTGAGATGTATTAGGACTTGTTAAATCTCACTGGCACGTCTCAAATCAATCACTGCTGTCACCAGCAAAGTGTGTTAATGCAGGGTACCTTCGTTTCATACGTTGGACGCAAACTGCAAAACGTACTCGATATTTTCATTCTTTCGGAGAACCGCTTCAGGTGTTTCCAAGAAACCAGTTTTCTCTTGAATGAATATATATTAAATGAATCTAAAATTCCCAAGAAATATTTATCTGTAAATGTCACCCAAGATTTTTAGGTACATATACAGGATTTGTATTCTGTCGTCTTTCTTTCTAATGCACCTGTTCGTCAATCATGTTGAGATGTATTGGATCTTGTAAGATCGTACAAGAATTTTTCAAATCAATCGCTCTTGTCACTAACAAAGTGTGTTAAATCACACCCCTTCGTTTCTTACATTGGGTGCGAACTGCAAAACGCACTCGAGATTTCCATTGTCCCGGAGAAGCGTTTCGGATGTTTTCGAAGGGAGAAAACGCATTTTCGTCTTGAACGAATATTTTAAATTAATCTAAAATTCGCTAGAAGCATATATCTGTCAGTCACAGAGACTTTTAGGTACATATCCAGGATTTGTATTCTGACGTGCTTCTTTCTAATGCATCTGTTCCTTAATAATAGGGTTGAGATGTATTAGGACTTGTTAAATCTCACTGGCACGTCTCAAATCAATCACTGCTGTCACCAGCAAAGTGTGTTAATGCAGGGTACCTTCGTTTCATACGTTGGACGCAAACTGCAAAACGTACTCGATATTTTCATTCTTTCGGAGAACCGCTTCAGGTGTTTCCAAGAAACCACTTTTCTCTTGAACGAATATACATTAAATTAATCTAGAATTATCCAAGAAGTATATATCTGTAAATGTCACCCAAGATTTTTAGGTACATATACAGGATTTGTATTCTGTCGTCTTTCTTTCTAATGCACCTGTTCGTTAATCATGTATTAGACCTTGTAAGATCGCAAGAAGAAGTTTTCAAATCAATCCCTCCTTTCTGTAACAAAGTGCGTTAAATCAGATACCTTTGTTTCTTGCGTTCGGTGCAAACTGCAGAATGCACCCGGGATTTCCGTTCCTCCGGAGAAGCGTCGCTTTTCTTGCTATTGCACCTGTCCGTTGATCATAGAGTTCAGGTATATTAGGACTCGTGAAATCATACTGGCAATCCTCAATTTCTGATAAATGATTGATGGACCATCTTTTTTTTATTCATGGTATGTGATACATGTATGTGCAATCCATACATACATACCGTGTGGCATGTTGCAGGTGGTATTTTGGAAAGCGTAACTACTACTTTAATAGGCTACTCACGTTGCCTTCAAATGCAACTACTAAAGCGTTATAAGGTGTTAGGACTCATTGAATCTCCTATTGTCTCAATCAATTGCAGAATGGAATTTAAGTATTACATTTTGCCGAAGAATTCACTCCATAAATCACACACGAACATTTTTGAAGTACCAGCTATTGCAGGGGAAGTCATGCAGTCGTTATTGCTCTACTTATTTTCTTCGCATGGTATGATATTACATTATATACCATTTGCCATTGCCCGCTATTGCACAGTCATGAAAAAAATTAATTTGTACTAAATGGATACTGCATGACGCTTGAAGTATTACTTTTCCGATCGTAAATTATAATTTTTAATATTACAGGTTTGGCAACAACTGTTCAGAGAGGCGGCCTATTTTTTATTCATCTGTATCTTTCTTGTGTATGGTTGTGGAGAGTTATAAACACATTGAATCTCTTCATCTCCATAGCCGATTTGTTTACTATTGAATCCATCAAGGTCACCAACCCGTCACTGTCAAGGCACGCGCGTTGCTTATGTTGGACGCGAACTCTCAAAAGGTTGTATGTAACCTGTAGTATTGCTAATGAATCTCATTCATTGGTGATATGAGCTACAAATGTACACTATTTCAGAGGTTGTTGTCTTGTACCCTCCTTGACTTCACCTCGTCATTCAACATGACGTATTTTACGGCACTTTTCGAATATTTCATTTGAGAAAAGGGCGTGATAAAACTTCTTTCATCATACATAAGGCATCTAAGAATTGATTGATGCTACGTATTTGAGGATTCTTAATGCTCTTACATATTACTCATATTTCTTGCAACTGACGTATTTTTATGAAAAAGTAACAAATGGAGTTCTATTGCATTTTCAACTGAACCACTACCGTAGCTTGCAAAACAGTGTCAAATCAACGGCATCCAATTGTCATTGTGATAATGGCACATTATTTTTGAAGAAGAGTTTGTCGTTTTTTAGTTGTAAAGTGATATTAATCTCATGTTTCTTCATCATGAAGGTACTCTCCTTTGTGTCTTACAATCTGTAGAAATGATGCTGAGCAATATTTTCCATTTCTTAAGTATTCATTAATCACGTATACTATTCTGTGAACTCGATAAATTGTTGAATGTTGTCGGAATCCAAATTGATTGTATGCAATGAGGTCGTTTTCATGCAAAATAGCTAATCTTCGTTTCGGATGAGTTTCTCTAGCACTTTCGAGAGAATCGGTAACATGATGATCGGTCGGTACTTAGTCAAATGATGGGTTCTTTCTCGCGTGTTGAAAAAGCCATAAATTGCGCCATTTTGTAGTGTGGACGAATGTATGACATTCTTAGTATTCCATTTTTTATTGATGAAATAAGTGCTAGAGATTTTGATCACGTTGACTATTCTGTGAACTGGTTAAATTGTTGAACGTTTTCAGGATCGAATTTGATCGTCTGGAATCAGGTCGTTTTCTTGTAAGATAGCTAATCTTCGTTTCACGATGAATTTCTGAAACACTTTCGAGTAAATCGGTAACGTGCTGATCTATCGGTAGGAAGTCAGATACTTGGATTTTTCTCCAATTAAAAAAAAAACTGTAAATTTCGCCATTTTGCTGTTTGGTGGAAAGTATGACATTCGTAGTATTGCATTCATTATTGATGAAATAAGTGCTAGTAATTTTGATCTCGTTTACTATTCTGTGAACTTGTTAAATAGTTGAATGTTGTCGGAATCCAAATTGATTGTCAGGAAAGAGGTCGTTTTTTTTTAGGATAGCTAATCTTCGTTTCACGATGAGTTCTCAAGCACTTTTGCGACAATCGGTAACATGCTGATCAGTCGGTAGGAAGTCTGATGAGTGAATGTTTCTCAGGTTTTGAAAATCTATAAATTTCGCCATTGTGCAGTTTGGAGGAAAGTATGACATTTGTAGTATTCCATTCATCATTGATGAATTAAGTGCTGGTGATTTTGATCACGTTTACTATACTGTGTACTTGTTAATCTGTAGAATGTTGTCGGAAACATAAAATTGGTGGTCTGGAATCAGGTCGTTTTCTTGTAAGATAGCTAGTCTTTTTTTTTTTCAAGATGAGTTTCTCAAGCATTTTCGAGAGAATCGGTAACATGCTGTTAAGTCGGTAGGAATTTAGATGATGGTCTCTTTCTCGGGTTTAGGAAAACTATAGATTGCGCCATTTTGCAGTGTGGAGGAATGTATGACATTTTTAGTATTGTAAAAAGTTTTGATAAAATAAGTGCTAGTGATCATGATCACGTTTACTATTCTGTGAACTTGTTTAATGGTTGAATGTTGTCGGAATCGAAAATTGATGGTCTGGAATCAGGTCGTTTTCTTTGAAGATAGCTAATCTTTTTTCCAAGATGAGTTTCTCAAACACTTTCGAGAGAATCGGCAACATGCTGTTCGGTCGGTAGGAAGTCAGATGATGGGATCTTTCTCGGGTTTTGGAAAAACTATATATTGCGTTATTTCTCAGTGTGGAGGAAGATATGATATTCTTAGTATTGCATTCATTTTTGGTGAAATAAGTTCTCGTGGTATTGATCACGTTTACAATTCTGTAAACTTTTAGTTTTATAGAATGTTGTCGGAATCCAAATGGCAGGTATGGAAACTGGTCGATTTCTTGTAAGATAGCTAACCTTCGTTCCACGATGAGTTTCTCAAGCACTTTCGTGTAATTCGAAAACGTTCTGATCTATCGGTAGAAAGTCAGGAAATCGGATTTTTCTGGGATATTAAAAATAACTATAAATTTCGACATTTTGCAGTTTGAAGGAAAGTATGACATTTCTAGTATTGCATTCATTATCGATGAAAAATGTGCTGGTGTTTTTTTGATCACGTTTACTATTGTGTACTTGCTCAATTGTTGATTGTTGTCGGAATTCAGATTGATGGTCTCAAATGAGGTCCTTTTCTTGTATGATAGCTAATCATCGTTTCAGAATATGTTTGTCAAGAGTTTTTTTGAGAGTCTGTAACATGCTGATCGGTCGGTAGGAAGACAGATTTTCGGATGATTCTCGAGGTTTGGAAAAACAATAAATTGCGCCATTTTGCAGTTTCAATGAAAGTAAGAAATTAATAGTATTGCATTCATGATTGATTAATTAAGTACTTGTGATTTTGATCATGTTTACTATTCTGTGAACTTGTTAAAGTATTGAAAGTTGTCGTAAAGCAAATTGATTGTGTGGAACCATTTCATTTTCTTGTAAGATAGCTAATCTAAGTTTCACGATGAGTTTTCAAGCACATTCGAAAAAATCGGTAACATACTAATTGATCGGCAGGAAGTCAGATGACGGGATCTTTATAGGATTTTGGAAAAGCTATCAATTGCGCCATTTTGAAGTGTGGAGTAAAGTATCACATTCTTAGTATCGCATTCATTATTGATGAATTAACTGTGAGTGATTTCTATAATGTTTACTGTTCTGTTAACTTGTTAAATGTTTATCTTGTAAGGTTCTGTTAAATGTGTATCTTGTTTAGGTCGTTTTCTTGTAACATAGCTAATCTTCGTTTCAGGTTGAGTTTCTCAAACACTTTCGTGTAAATCGGTAACGTGCTGATCTATCGGTAGGAAGTCAGATACTTGGATTCTAAAAAACTATAAATTTCACCATTTTGCAGTTTTGTGGAAAGTACAAAATTCTAAGTATTGCATTCATTATTGATGAAATAAGTGCTAGTAATTTTAATCTCGTTTACTAATCTGTGAACTTGTTAAATCGTTGAATGTTGTCGGAATCCAAATTGATTGTCAGGAAACAGGTCGTTGTTTTGAAAGATAGCGAATCTTCGTTTCAAAATGAGTTTCTCAAGCTCTTATGCGACAGTCAGTAACATGCTAATTGGTCGGTAGAAAGTCAGATGATAGAATCTTTCTTGGGTTTTGAAAATCTAAATTGCGCCATTGTGCAGTTTAGTGGAAAGTATGACATTTCTAGTATTGCATTCATTATAGATTAATTACGTGCTGGTGATTTTGATAACTTTTAGTACCCTGTATACTTGTTAAATTGTTGAATGTTGTCGGAATCGAAAATTGATGGTCTGGAATCAGGTCGCTTTCTTGTAAGAGAGCTAATCTTTTTCTTAAGATGAGTTTCTCAAGCACTTTCAGGAGAATCGGTAACATGTTAGGTCGGCAGGAAGTCAGATGAAGGGATCTTTCTCCAATCCAAATTGATTGTCTGGAACCAGGTCATTTTCTTGTAAGATAGCTAATCTTCGTTTAACGATGAGTTTCTCAAGCACTTTCGAGAACATCGGTAACATACTAATTGATCGGTAGGAAGTCAGATGACTGGAACTTTCTGGAGTTTTGGAAAAGCTATCAATTGCGCCATTTTGAAGTGTGGAGTAAAGTATCACATTTTTAGTATTGTATTCATTATTGATGAATTAAGTGCTAGTGATTTCTATCATGATTACTATTCTGTGAACTTGTTACATGTTTACCGTTGGCAGAATCAAAATTGATGGTCTGGATTCAGGTCGTTTTTTGTAAGAGACCTATTCTTCTTTTGAGAATGACTTTCTCAAGCACTATCGAGAGAAACGATAACATTCTCTTCGGCCGGTAGGAAGTCTAATGTTTGGATATCTCTCGGGTTTGGGTAAAAGTATACATTGCGGCATTTGGCAGTGTTGTGGAAAGTAATACATTGTTGGTTTGGATTAAATATCGATGAAATAAGTGCTAGTGATTCTGATCACTTTTACTATCTGTGTACTTGTTAAATTGTTGATTGTTGTCGAAATGAGATTAATGGTCTGCAATCAGATCGTTTTCTTGTAAGATTCCTAATCTTCTATTCAGGGTGAGTTTTTTCAAGCACTTTCGTGAGAATCGGTAACGTGCTGGTCGGTCGGTAGGAAGTCAGCTGATGGGATCTTTCTCGGGTATTGGAAAGACTATAAATTTCGCCATTTTGCAGTTTTTAAGAAAGTATGACATTCGTAGTGTTGCATTAGATATTGATGAATTAAGTGCTGGTGATTTTGGACACGTTTACTATTCTGTGTACTTGTTAAATTGTTGAATGTTGACCGAATGGAAAGATGATGGTCTGGAATCAGGTCGTTTTCTTGTTAGATAGCTAATCTTTTTTTCAAGTTGAGTTTCTCAAGCTCTTTCGAGAGAATCGTCAACATGCTGTTCGGTCGGTACGAAGTCAGATGATGGGATCTTTCTCGGGTTTTGGAGAAACTATATATTGCGCCATTTTTCAGTGTCGATAAAAATATGACATTCTTAGTATTGCATTCATTATTGAGGAAATAAGTGCTAGTGATTTTGATCACGTTCACTATTCTGTGAACTTGTTTAATGGTTGAATGTTGTCGGAATCGAAAATTGATGGTCTGGAATCAGGTCGTTTTCTTGTAAGTTAGCTAGTCTCTTTTTCAAGATGAGTTTCTCAAACACTTTCGAGAGAATCGGCAACATGCTGTTCGGTCGGTAGGCAGGCAGATGATGGGATCTTTCTCGGGTTTTGGAAAAACTATATATTGCGTTATTTCTTAGTGTGGAGGAAAGATATGATATTCTTAGTATTGCATTCATTTTTGGTGAAATAAGTTCTCGTGATATTGATCACGTTTACAATACTGTGAACTTTTAGTTTTATAGAATGTTGTCGGAATCCAAATGGCAGGTATGGAAACTGGTCGATTTCTTGTAAGATAGCTAACCTTCGGTCCACGGTGAGTTTCTCAAGCACTTTCGTGTAATTCGAAAACGTTCTGATCTATCGGTAGAAAGTCAGGAAATCGGATTTTTCTGGGATATTAAAAATAACTATAAATTTCGACATTTTGCAGTTTGAAGGAAAGTATGACATTCCTAGTATTGCATTCATTATCGATGAAAAATGTGCTGGTGTTTTTTTGATCACGTTTACTATTGTGTACTTGCTCAATTGTTGATTGTTGTCGGAATTCAGATTGATGGTCTCAAATGAGGTCCTTTTCTTGTATGATAGCTAATCATCGTTTCAGAATATGTTTGTCAAGAGGTTTTTTTGAGAGTCTGTAACATGCTGGTCGGTCGGTAGGAAGACAGATTTTCGGATGATTCTCGAGGTTTGGAAAAACAATAAATTGCGCCATTTTGCAGTTTGAATGAAAGTAAGAAATTAATAGTATTGCATTCATGATTGATTAATTAAGTACTTGTGATTTTGATCATGTTTACTATTCTGTGAACTTGTTAAAGTATTAAGAGTTGTCGTAATCCAAATTGATTGTGTGGAACCAGTTCATTTTCTTGTAAGATAGCTAATCTAAGTTTCACGATGAGTTTCTCAAGCACTTTTGCGACAATCGGTAACATGCTGATCAGTCGGTAGGAAGTCTGATGACTGAATCTTTCTCAGGTTTTGAAAATCTATAAATTTCGCCATTGTGCAGTTTGAAGGAAAGTATGACATTTGTAGTATTGCATTCATCATTGATGAATTAAGTGCTGGTGATTTTGATCACGTTTACTATATTGTGTACTTGTTAATCTGTAGAATGTTGTCGGAAACATAAAATTGATGGTCTGGAATCAGGTCGTTTTCTTGTAAGATAGCTAGTCTTTTTTCAAGAAGAGTTTCTCAAGCATTTTCGAGAGAATCGGTAACATGATGTTAAGTCGGTAGGAATTTAGATGATGGTCTCCTTCTCGGGTTTAGGAAAACTATAGATTGCGCCATTTTGCAGTGTGGAGGAATGTATGACATTCCTAGTATTGTAAAAATTTTTGATAAGATAAGTGCTAGTGATCTTGATCACGTTTAGTATTCTGTGAACTTGTTTAATGGTTGAATGTTGTCGGAATCGAAAATTGATGGTCTGGAATCAGGTCGTTTTCTTGTAAGATAGCTAATCTTTGTTTCAAGATGAGTTTCTCAAGCTCTTTCGAGAGAATCGGCAACATGCTGTTCGGTCGGTACGAAGTCAGATGATGGGATTTTTCTCGGGTTTTGGGAAAACTGTGAATTTTCTTTACTTTGCACTGTGGAGGAAGATATGATTACTTAGTATTGCATTCATTTTTGATGAAATAAGTTCTCGTGATATTGATCACATTTACAATTCTGTGAATTTGTTAGTTTGTTGAAAGTTGTCCGACTCCAAAGGGATGGTATGGAATCTGGTCGATTTTTTGTAAGATAGCTAATCTTCGTTTCACGATGAGTTTCTCAAGCACTTTTGTGTAATTCAAATCGTGCTGATCTATCGGTAGGAAGTCAGGTAATCGGATTTGTTTGGGATTTTAAAAACTATAAATTTCGACATTTTGCAGTTTGGAAGAAAGTATGACATTTTTAGTATTGCATTGATTATTGATGAAATATGTGCTAGTGTTTATGATCTCGTTTACTATTCTGTGTACTTGTTAAATTGTTGTCTGAATTCAGATTGATGGTCGTTTTCTTGTATGAGAGCTAATCATCGTTTCAGAATAAGTTTGTCAAGATGAGTCTTTCGAGCATTTTCGGGAGAATTGGTAACATGCTAATCGGTCGGTAGGAAGTCAGATGTCTGTATCTTTCTCAGGCTTTGGAAAAACTATGAATTGCGCCATTTTGCAGATTGGATGAAAGTAAGTCATTCGTAGTACTGCATTCATTATTGATGAATCAGGTGCTAGTGATTTCTGTCATGTTTACTATTTTGTGAACTTGTCAAATGTTTACCGTTGTCGGAATCAAAATTGGTCTGCAATCAGGTCGTTTCCTTGTAAGATAGCCAATCTTCTTTTCAGGATGTGTTTCTCAAGCACTTTCGAGAGAATTAATGACATGCTGTTCGGTCGTTAGGAAGTCAGATGATGGGATCATTCTCGGGTTTTGGGAAAACTATAAATTGCGTTATTTCGCAGTGTGAAAGAATGTATGTCATTTTTAGTATTGCATTCATTTTTGATAAAATAAGTGCTAGTACTTTTGATCCCGTTTACTTGTCTGTGAACTTGTTAAATCGTTGAATTTGGTCGGAGTTCAAATTGATTGTCTGGAACCTGGTTAGTGTTTTTTGTAAGATAGCTAATCTGATTCAAGATGAGTTTCCCAAGCACGATCGACACATTTGGTAACATGCTGATCGGTCGGTAGAAAGTCAGATGATGGAATGTTTCTCGGGTTTTGGAAAAAATATAAATATCGCCATTTTTCAGTTTGGCGGAAAATATGACATTCGTAGTATTGCACTCATTATTGATGAATTGATTGCTATTGATTTTGATGACGTTTACTCTTCTCTGATCTCTCTAAATTGTTGATTGTTTTCGGAATCCAAATTGATGGCCCGGAATCATGTCGTTTTCTTGTTACATAGCCTATCTTTGAGGATGAGTTTCTCTAGCACTATCAAGAGAATCGGTAACATGCTAAGCGGTCGGTAGGAAGTGAGATGGTTTGATCTTTCTCGGGTTATGGAAAAACTATAAATTGCGCCATTTGGCAGGTTGGAGGAAAATATGATAATCTTAGTATTGGATTCATTATTGATGAATTAAGTGAAAGTCGTCTTGATCACGTTAACTATTCTGTGTACTTGTTGAATGGTTGAATGTTGTCGGAATCCAAATTGATTGTCTGGAATCAGGTAGTTTTCTGGTAAGATAGCTAATCTTCGGTTCAAGATGTGTTTGTCAAGCACTTTGGAGAGAATCGGTAACATGCTGATCTGTCTGTAGGAAGTCAGATGACGGGATCTTTCTCGGGTTTTGGAGAAACTATATATTGCGCCATTTTTCAGTGTCGATGAAAATATGACATTCTTAGTATTGCATTCATTATTGATGAAATAAGTGCTAGTGATTTTGATCACGTTCACTATTCTGTGAACTTGTTTAATGGTTGAATGTTGCGGAATCGAAAATTGATGGTCTGGAATCAGGTCGTTTTCTTGTAAGTTAGCTAGTCTCTTTTTCAAGATGAGTTTCTCAAACACTTTCGAGAGAATCGGCAACATGCTGTTCGGTCGGTAGGAAGTCAGTTGATGGGATCTTTCTCGGGTTTTGGAAAAACTATATATTGCGTTATTTCTTAGTGTGGAGGGAAGATATGATATTCTTAGTATTGCATTCATTTTTGGTGAAATAAGTTCTCGTGATATTGATCACGTTTACAATACTGTGAACTTTTAGTTTTATAGAATGTTGTCGGAATCCAAATGGCAGGTATGGAAACTGGTCGATTTCTTGTAAGATAGCTAACCTTCGGTCCACGGTGAGTTTCTCAAGCACTTTCGTGTAATTCGAAAACGTTCTGATCTATCGGTAGAAAGTCAGGAAATCGGATTTTTCTGGGATATTAAAAATAACTATAAATTTCGACATTTTGCAGTTTGAAGGAAAGTATGACATTCCTAGTATTGCATTCATTATCGATGAAAAATGTGCTGGTGTTTTTTTGATCACGTTTACTATTGTGTACTTGCTCAATTGTTGATTGTTGTCGGAATTCAGATTAATAGTCTCAAATGAGGTCCTTTTCTTGTATGATAGCTAATCATCGTTTCAGAATATGTTTGTCAAGAGGTTTTTTTGAGAGTCTGTAACATGCTGGTCGGTCGGTAGGAAGACAGATTTTCGGATGATTCTCGAGGTTTGGAAAAACAATAAATTGCGCCATTTTGCAGTTTGAATGAAAGTAAGAAATTAATAGTATTGCATTCATGATTGATTAATTAAGTACTTGTGATTTTGATCATGTTTACTATTCTGTGAACTTGTTAAAGTATTGAAAGTTGTCGTAATCCAAATTGATTGTGTGGAACCAGTTCATTTTCTTGTAAGATAGCTAATCTAAGTTTCACGATGAGTTTCTCAAGCACTTTTGCGACAATCGGTAACATGCTGATCAGTCGGTAGGAAGTCTGATGACAGAATCTTTCTCAGGTTTTGAAAATCTATAAATTTCGCCATTGTGCAGTTTGGAGGAAAGTATGACATTTGTAGTATTGCATTCATCATTGATGAATTAAGTGCTGGTGATTTTGATCACGTTTACTATACTGTGTACTTGTTAATCTGTAGAATGTTGTCGGAAACATAAAATTGATGGTCTGGAATCAGGTCGTTTTCTTGTAAGATAGCTAGTCTTTTTTTCAAGATGAGTTTCTCAAGCATTTTCGAGAGAATCGGTAACATGATGTTAAGTCGGTAGGAATTTAGATGATGGTCTCTTTCTCGGGTTTAGGAAAACTATAGATTGCGCCATTTTGCAGTGTGGAGGAATGTATGACATTCTTAGTATTGTAAAAATTTTTGAAAAGATAAGTGCTAGTGATCTTGATCACGTTTAGTATTCTGTGAACTTGTTTAATAGTTGAATGTTGTCGGAATCGAAAATTGATGGTCTGGAATCAGGTCGTTTTCTTGTAAGATAGCTAATCTTTGTTTCGAAATGAGTTTCTCAAGCTCTTTCGAGAGAATCGGCAACATGCTGTTCGGTCGGTACGAAGTCAGATGATGGGATTTTTCTCGGGTTTTGGAAAAACTGTGAATTTTCTTTACTTTGCACTGTGGAGGAAGATATGAGTACTTAGTATTGCATTCATTTTTGATGAAATAAGTTCTCGTGATATTGATCACATTTACAATTCTGTGAATTTGTTAGTTTGTTGAAAGTTGTCCGACTCCAAAGGGATGGTATGGAATCTGGTCGATTTTTTGTAAGATAGCTAATCTTCGTTTCACGATGAGTTTCTCAAGCACTTTTGTGTAATTCAAATCGTGCTTATCTATCGGTAGGAAGTCAGGTAATCGGATTTGTTTGGGATTTTAAAAACTATAAATTTCGACATTTTGCAGTTTGGAAGAAAGTATGACATTTTTAGTATTGCATTGATTATTGATGAAATATGTGCTAGTGTTTATGATCTCGTTTACTATTCTGTGTACTTGTTAAATTGTTGTCTGAATTCAGATTGATGGTCGTTTTCTTGTATGAGAGCTAATCATCGTTTCAGAATAAGTTTGTCAAGATGAGTCTTTCGAGCATTTTCGGGAGAATGGGTAACATGCTAATCGGTCGGTAGGAAGTCAGATGTTGGTATCTTTCTCAGGCTTTGGAAAAACTATGAATTGCGCCATTTTGCAGATGGGATGAAAGTAAGTTATTCGTAGTACTGCATTCATTATTGATGAATCAGGTGCTAGTGATTTCTATCATGTTTACTATTTTGTGAACTTGTCAAATGTTTACCGTTGTCGGAATCAAAATTGATGGTCTGCAATCAGGTCGTTTCCTTGTAAGATAGCCAATCTTCTTTTCAGGATGTGTTTCTCAAGCACTTTCGAGAGAATTAATAACATGCTGTTCGGTCGTTAGGAAGTCAGATGATGGGATCATTCTCGGGTTTTGGGAAAACTATAAATTGCGTTATTTCGCAGTGTGAAAGAATGTATGTCATTTTTAGTATTGCATTCATTTTTGATAAAATAAGTGCTAGTACTTTTGATCCCGTTAACTTGTCTGTGAACTTGTTAAATCGTTGAATTTGGTCGGAGTTCAAATTGATTGTCTGGAACCTGGTTAGTGTTTTTTGTAAGATAGCTAATCTGATTCAAGATGAGTTTCCCAAGCACGATCGACACATTTGGTAACATGCTGATCGGTCGGTAGAAAGTCAGATGATGGAATGTTTCTCGGGTTTTGGAAAAAATATAAATATCGCCATTTTTCAGTTTGGCGGAAAATATGACATTCGTAGTATTGCACTCATTATTGATGAATTGATTGCTATTGATTTTGATGACGTTTACTCTTCTCTGATCTCTCTAAATTGTTGATTGTTTTCGGAATCCAAATTGATGGCCCGGAATCATGTCGTTTTCTTGTTACATAGCCTATCTTTGAGGATGAGTTTCTCCAGCACTATCAAGAGAATCGGTAACATGCTAAGCGGTCGGTAGGAAGTGAGATGGTTTGATCTTTCTCGGGTTATGGAAAAACTATAAATTGCGCCATTTGGCAGGTTGGAGGAAAGTATGATATTCTTAGTATTGGATTCATTATTGATGAATTAAGTGAAAGTCGTCTTGATCACGTTAACTATTCTGTGTACTTGTTGAATGGTTGAATGTTGTCGGAATCCAAATTGATTGTCTGGAACCAGGTAGTTTTCTGGTAAGATAGCTAATCTTCGGTTCAAGATGTGTCTCTCAAGCACTTTGGAGAGAATCGGTAACATGCTGATCTGTCTGTAGGAAGTCAGATGACGGGATCTTTCTCGGGTTTTGGAGAAACTATATATTGCGCCATTTTTCAGTGTCGATAAGAATATGACATTCTTAGTATTGCATTCATTATTGATGAAATAAGTGCTAGTGATTTTGATCACGTTCACTATTCTGTGAACTTGTTTAATGGTTGAATGTTGTCGGAATCGAAAATTGATGGTCTGGAATCAGGTCGTTTTCTTGTAAGTTAGCTAGTCTCTTTTTCAAGATGAGTTTCTCAAACACTTTCGAGAGAATCGGCAACATGCTGTTCGGTCGGTAGGAAGTCAGATGATGGGATCTTTCTCGGGTTTTGGAAAAACTATATATTGCGTTATTTCTTAGTGTGGAGGGAAGATATGATATTCTTAGTATTGCATTCATGTTTGGTGAAATAAGTTCTCGTGATATTGATCACGTTTACAATACTGTGAACTTTTAGTTTTATAGAATGTTGTCGGAATCCAAATGGCAGGTATGGAAACTGGTCGATTTCTTGTAAGATAGCTAACCTTCGGTCCACGGTGAGTTTCTCAAGCACTTTCGTGTAATTCGAAAACGTTCTGATCTATCGGTAGAAAGTCAGGAAATCGGATTTTTCTGGGATATTAAAAATAACTATAAATTTCGACATTTTGCAGTTTGAAGGAAAGTATGACATTCCTAGTATTGCATTCATTATCGATGAAAAATGTGCTGGTGTTTTTTTGATCACGTTTACTATTGTGTACTTGCTCAGTTGTTGATTGTTGTCGGAATTCAGATTGATGGTCTCAAATGAGGTCCTTTTCTTGTATGATAGCTAATCATCGTTTCAGAATATGTTTGTCAAGAGGTTTTTTTGAGAGTCTGTAACATGCTGGTATGGAAACTGGTCGATTTCTTGTAAGATAGCTAACCTTCGTTCCACGATGAGTTTCTCAAGCACTTTCGTGTAATTCGAAAACGTTCTGATCTATCGGTAGAAAGTCAGGAAATCGGATTTTTCTGGGATATTAAAAATAACTATAAATTTCGACATTTTGCAGTTTGAAGGAAAGTATGACATTTCTAGTATTGCATTCATTATCGATGAAAAATGTGCTGGTGTTTTTTTGATCACGTTTACTATTGTGTACTTGCTCAATTGTTGATTGTTGTCGGAATTCAGATTGATGGTCTCAAATGAGGTCCTTTTCTTGTATGATAGCTAATCATCGTTTCAGAATATGTTTGTCAAGAGTTTTTTTGAGAGTCTGTAACATGCTGATCGGTCGGTAGGAAGACAGATTTTCGGATGATTCTCGAGGTTTGGAAAAACAATAAATTGCGCCATTTTGCAGTTTGAATGAAAGTAAGAAATTAATAGTATTGCATTCATGATTGATTAATTAAGTACTTGTGATTTTGATCATGTTTACTATTCTGTGAACTTGTTAAAGTATTGAAAGTTGTCGTAATCCAAATTGATTGTGTGGAACCAGTTCATTTTCTTGTAAGATAGCTAATCTAAGTTTCACGATGAGTTTCTCAAGCACTTTTGCGACAATCGGTAACATGCTGATCAGTTGGTAGGAAGTCTGATGACTGAATCTTTCTCAGGTTTTGAAAATCTATAAATTTCGCCATTGTGCAGTTTGGAGGAAAGTATGACATTTGTAGTATTGCATTCATCATTGATGAATTAAGTGCTGGTGATTTTGATCACGTTTACTATACTGTGTACTTGTTAATCTGTAGAATGTTGTCGGAAACATAAAATTGATGGTCTGGAATCAGGTCGTTTTCTTGTAAGATAGCTAGTCTTTTTTTCAAGATGAGTTTCTCAAGCATTTTCGAGAGAATCGGTAACATGATGTTAAGTCGGTAGGAATTTAGATGATGGTCTCTTTCTCGGGTTTTAGGAAAACTATAGATTGCGCCATTTTGCAGTGTGGAGGAATGTATGACATTCCTAGTATTGTAAAATTTTTTGATAAGATAAGTGCTAGTGATCTTGATCACGTTTAGTATTCTGTGAACTTGTTTAATGGTTGAATGTTGTCGGAATCGAAAATTGATGGTCTGGAATCAGGTCGTTTTCTTGTAAGATAGCTAGTCTTTTTTTCAAGATGAGTTTCTCAAGCATTTTCGAGAGAATCGGTAACATGATGTTAAGTCGGTAGGAATTTAGATGATGGTCTCTTTCTCGGGTTTAGGAAAACTATAGATTGCGCCATTTTGCAGTGTGGAGGAATGTATGACATTCTTAGTATTGTAAAAATTTTTGATAAGATAAGTGCTAGTGATCTTGATCACCTTTAGTATTCTGTGAACTTGTTTAATAGTTGAATGTTGTCGGAATCGAAAATTGATGGTCTGGAATCAGGTCGTTTTCTTGTAAGATAGCTAATCTTTGTTTCGAAATGAGTTTCTCAAGCTCTTTCGAGAGAATCGGCAACATGCTGTTCGGTCGGTACGAAGTCAGATGATGGGATTTTTCTCGGGTTTTGGAAAAACTGTGAATTTTCTTTACTTTGCACTGTGGAGGAAGATATGAGTACTTAGTATTGCATTCATTTTTGATGAAATAAGTTCTCGTGATATTGATCACATTTACAATTCTGTGAATTTGTTAGTTTGTTGAAAGTTGTCCGACTCCAAAGGGATGGTATGGAATCTGGTCGATTTTTTGTAAGATAGCTAATCTTCGTTTCACGATGAGTTTCTCAAGCACTTTTGTGTAATTCAAATCGTGCTTATCTATCGGTAGGAAGTCAGGTAATCGGATTTGTTTGGGATTTTAAAAACTATTAATTTCGACATTTTGCAGTTTGGAATAAAGTATGACATTTTTAGTATTGCATTGATTATTGATGAAATATGTGCTAGTGTTTATGATCTCGTTTACTATTCTGTGTACTTGTTAAATTGTTGTCTGAATTCAGATTGATGGTCGTTTTCTTGTATGAGAGCTAATCATCGTTTCAGAATAAGTTTGTCAAGATGAGTCTTTCGAGCATTTTCGGGAGAATGGGTAACATGCTAATCGGTCGGTAGGAAGTCAGATGTTGGTATCTTTCTCAGGCTTTGGAAAAACTATGAATTGCGCCATTTTGCAGATGGGATGAAAGTAAGTTATTCGTAGTACTGCATTCATTATTGATGAATCAGGTGCTAGTGATTTCTATCATGTTTACTATTTTGTGAACTTGTCAAATGTTTACCGTTGTCGGAATCAAAATTGATGGTCTGCAATCAGGTCGTTTCCTTGTAAGATAGCCAATCTTCTTTTCAGGATGTGTTTCTCAAGCACTTTCGAGAGAATTAATAACATGCTGTTCGGTCGTTAGGAAGTCAGATGATGGGATCATTCTCGGGTTTTGGGAAAACTATAAATTGCGTTATTTCGCAGTGTGAAAGAATGTATGTCATTTTTAGTATTGCATTCATTTTTGATAAAATAAGTGCTAGTACTTTTGATCCCGTTAACTTGTCTGTGAACTTGTTAAATCGTTGAATTTGGTCGGAGTTCAAATTGATTGTCTGGAACCTGGTTAGTGTTTTTTGTAAGATAGCTAATCTGATTCAAGATGAGTTTCCCAAGCACGATCGACACATTTGGTAACATGCTGATCGGTCGGTAGAAAGTCAGATGATGGAATGTTTCTCGGGTTTTGGAAAAAATATAAATATCGCCATTTTTCAGTTTGGCGGAAAATATGACATTCGTAGTATTGCACTCATTATTGATGAATTGATTGCTATTGATTTTGATGACGTTTACTCTTCTCTGATCTCTCTAAATTGTTGATTGTTTTCGGAATCCAAATTGATGGCCCGGAATCATGTCGTTTTCTTGTTACATAGCCTATCTTTGAGGATGAGTTTCTCCAGCACTATCAAGAGAATCGGTAACATGCTAAGCGGTCGGTAGGAAGTGAGATGGTTTGATCTTTCTCGGGTTATGGAAAAACTATAAATTGCGCCATTTGGCAGGTTGGAGGAAAGTATGATATTCTTAGTATTGGATTCATTATTGATGAATTAAGTGAAAGTCGTCTTGATCACGTTAACTATTCTGTGTACTTGTTGAATGGTTGAATGTTGTCGGAATCCAAATTGATTGTCTGGAACCAGGTAGTTTTCTGGTAAGATAGCTAATCTTCGGTTCAAGATGTGTCTCTCAAGCACTTTGGAGAGAATCGGTAACATGCTGATCTGTCTGTAGGAAGTCAGATGACGGGATCTTTCTCGGGTTTTGGAGAAACTATATATTGCGCCATTTTTCAGTGTCGATAAGAATATGACATTCTTAGTATTGCATTCATTATTGATGAAATAAGTGCTAGTGATTTTGATCACGTTCACTATTCTGTGAACTTGTTTAATGGTTGAATGTTGTCGGAATCGAAAATTGATGGTCTGGAATCAGGTCGTTTTCTTGTAAGTTAGCTAGTCTCTTTTTCAAGATGAGTTTCTCAAACACTTTCGAGAGAATCGGCAACATGCTGTTCGGTCGGTAGGAAGTCAGATGATGGGATCTTTCTCGGGTTTTGGAAAAACTATATATTGCGTTATTTCTTAGTGTGGAGGGAAGATATGATATTCTTAGTATTGCATTCATGTTTGGTGAAATAAGTTCTCGTGATATTGATCACGTTTACAATACTGTGAACTTTTAGTTTTATAGAATGTTGTCGGAATCCAAATGGCAGGTATGGAAACTGGTCGATTTCTTGTAAGATAGCTAACCTTCGTTCCACGGTGAGTTTCTCAAGCACTTTCGTGTAATTCGAAAACGTTCTGATCTATCGGTAGAAAGTCAGGAAATCGGATTTTTCTGGGATATTAAAAATAACTATAAATTTCGACATTTTGCAGTTTGAAGGAAAGTATGACATTCCTAGTATTGCATTCATTATCGATGAAAAATGTGCTGGTGTTTTTTTGATCACGTTTACTATTGTGTACTCTCTCAGTTGTTGATTGTTGTCGGAATTCAGATTGATGGTCTCAAATGAGGTCCTTTTCTTGTATGATAGCTAATCATCGTTTCAGAATATGTTTGTCAAGAGGTTTTTTTGAGAGTCTGTAACATGCTGGTCGGTCGGTAGGAAGACAGATTTTCGGATGATTCTCGAGGTTTGGAAAAACAATAAATTGCGCCATTTTGCAGTTTGAATGAAAGTAAGAAATTAATAGTATTGCATTCATGATTGATTAATTAAGTACTTGTGATTTTGATCATGTTTACTATTCTGTGAACTTGTTAAAGTATTGAAAGTTGTCGTAATCCAAATTGATTGTGTGGAACCAGTTCATTTTCTTGTAAGATAGCTAATCTAAGTTTCACGATGAGTTTCTCAAGCACTTTTGCGACAATCGGTAACATGCTGATCAGTCGGTAGGAAGTCTGATGACTGAATCTTTCTCAGGTTTTGAAAATCTATAAATTTCGCCATTGTGCAGTTTGGAGGAAAGTATGACATTTGTAGTATTGCATTCATCATTGATGAATTAAGTGCTGGTGATTTTGATCACGTTTACTATACTGTGTACTTGTTAATCTGTAGAATGTTGTCGGAAACATAAAATTGATGGTCTGGAATCAGGTCGTTTTCTTGTAAGATAGCTAGTCTTTTTTTCAAGATGAGTTTCTCAAGCATTTTCGAGAGAATCGGTAACATGATGTTAAGTCGGTAGGAATTAAGATGATGGTCTCTTTCTCGGGTTTTAGGAAAACTATAGATTGCGCCATTTTGCAGTGTGGAGGAATGTATGACATTCCTAGTATTGTAAAAAGTTTTGATAAGATAAGTGCTTGTGATCTTGATCACGTTTAGTATTCTGTGAACTTGTTTAATGGTTGAATGTTGTCGGAATCGAAAATTGATGGTCTGGAATCAGGTCGTTTTCTTGTAAGATAGCTAATCTTTGTTTCAAGATGAGTTTCTCAAGCTCTTTCGAGAGAATCGGCAACATGCTGTTCGGTCGGTACGAAGTCAGATGATGGGATTTTTCTCGGGTTTTGGAAAAACTATGAATTTTCTTTACTTTGCACTGTGGAGGAAGATATGAGTACTTAGTATTGCATTCATTTTTGATTAAATAAGTTCTCGTGATATTGATCACATTTACAATTTTGTGAATTTGTTAGTTTGTTGAAAGTTGTCCGACTCCAAAGGGATGGTATGGAATCTGGTCGATTTTTTGTAAGATAGCTAATCTTCGTTTCACGATGAGTTTCTCAAGCACTTTTGTGTAATTCAAATCGTGCTGATCTATCGGTAGGAAGTCAGGTAATCGGATTTGTTTGGGATTTTAAAAACTATAAATTTCGACATTTTGCAGTTTGGAAGAAAGTATGACATTTTTAGTATTGCATTGATTATTGATGAAATATGTGCTAGTGTTTATGATCTCGTTTACTATTCTGTGTACTTGTTAAATTGTTGTCTGAATTCAGATTGATGGTCGTTTTCTTGTATGAGAGCTAATCATCGTTTCAGAATAAGTTTGTCAAGATGAGTCTTTCGAGCATTTTCGGGAGAATGGGTAACATGCTAATCGGTCGGTAGGAAGTCAGATGTTGGTATCTTTCTCAGGCTTTGGAAAAACTATGAATTGCGCCATTTTGCAGATGGGATGAAAGTAAGTTATTCGTAGTACTGCATTCATTATTGATGAATCAGGTGCTAGTGATTTCTATCATGTTTACTATTTTGTGAACTTGTCAAATGTTTACCGTTGTCGGAATCAAAATTGATGGTCTGCAATCAGGTCGTTTCCTTGTAAGATAGCCAATCTTCTTTTCAGGATGTGTTTCTCAAGCACTTTCGAGAGAATTAATAACATGCTGTTCGGTCGTTAGGAAGTCAGATGATGGGATCATTCTCGGGTTTTGGGAAAACTATAAATTGCGTTATTTCGCAGTGTGAAAGAATGTATGTCATTTTTAGTATTGCATTCATTTTTGATAAAATAAGTGCTAGTACTTTTGATCCCGTTAACTTGTCTGTGAACTTGTTAAATCGTTGAATTTGGTCGGAGTTCAAATTGATTGTCTGGAACCTGGTTAGTGTTTTTTGTAAGATAGCTAATCTGATTCAAGATGAGTTTCCCAAGCACGATCGACACATTTGGTAACATGCTGATCGGTCGGTAGAAAGTCAGATGATGGAATGTTTCTCGGGTTTTGGAAAAAATATAAATATCGCCATTTTTCAGTTTGGCGGAAAATATGACATTCGTAGTATTGCACTCATTATTGATGAATTGATTGCTATTGATTTTGATGACGTTTACTCTTCTCTGATCTCTCTAAATTGTTGATTGTTTTCGGAATCCAAATTGATGGCCCGGAATCATGTCGTTTTCTTGTTACATAGCCTATCTTCGAGGATGAGTTTCTCCAGCACCATCAAGAGAATCGGTAACATGCTAAGCGGTCGGTAGGAAGTGAGATGGTTTGATCTTGCTCGGGTTATGGAAAAACTATAAATTGCGCCATTTGGCAGGTTGGAGGAAAGTATGATATTCTTAGTATTGGATTCATTATTGATGAATTAAGTGAAAGTCGTCTTGATCACGTTAACTATTCTGTGTACTTGTTGAATGGTTGAATGTTGTCGGAATCCAAATTGATTGTCTGGAACCAGGTAGTTTTCTGGTAAGATAGCTAATCTTCGGTTCAAGATGTGTTTCTCAAGCACTTTGGAGAGAATCGGTAACATGCTGATCGGTCTGTAGGAAGTGAAATGATGGGATCTTTCTCGGGATTTTAGAGAAACTATGTATTGCGCCATTTTTCAGTGTCGATGAAAATATGACATTCTTAGTATTGCATTCATTATTGATGGAATAAGTGCTAGTGATTTTGATCACGTTTACTATTCTGTGAACTTGCTTAATTGTTGAATGTTGTCGAAATGGAAATTGATGGTCTGGAATCAGGTCTTTTTGTTGTATGATAGCTAATCTTCGTTTTAGGATGAGTTTCTCAAGCACTTTCGAGAGAACCGGTAGCATGCTGATCGGTCCGTAGGAAGTCAGATGATGGGATCTTCCTCGGGTTTTGGAAAAATTATAATGATCGCTATTTTGTAGTTTGGAGGGAAGTATGACATTGTTAGTATTGTATTGATGAAATATGCGCTAGTTGTGTTGATCTAATTTACTATTCTGTGAGCTTGTTAAATTGTTGAATGTTGTTGGAATCCAAATTGTTGGTCTGAAATCAGGGCGTTTTCTTGTAGGATAGCTAATCTTCTTTTCAGCTTGAGTTTTTCATGCATTTTGGAGAGAATCGGTTAGATGCTGATCGGTCGGTAGGAAGTCAAATGATGGGATCTTTCTCGGGTTTTGGAATAACTATAAATTGCGCAATTTTGCAGTTTTGTGGAGAGTATAACGTTCTTAGTAATGCTTTATTTGTTTGTGAAAGAAGTGCTAGAGATTTTGTGGGTAGGTTTTGAAGGAGCTCTGCTGTAATGAGATCGTATGAAGGTGCTGTGTTGCGTGGTGAATTCTGAGTAGTTTTTCTTTGATTTCCTTGGTTGGCTTTATTGTATGTGAATATTGTTTTGGGAAGACTCGAATGGTTTAGGTACTCGACTGCTTCTTCTATGTTCTCTTCTGTTTTGAGTTTTATTTTTGCAGTTGTAATGTAATCAATCGATTCTTGAATACTGCCCTGATTAGTTATTATTTTACGTAACGTTGCTGATATAATTTCATCTATTATATGGAACTGAGCGTTAATAATACACTGAAGAGCCATGAAACTGGTACAAACTGCCCAATATCGTGTAGGTCCCCCGCCTGCACGATAGATGAGATTTGGTCCGAACCGTGAAATAATGTAAAGAATTTGGGACAGATTTTGATATTTTGCAGTTTACTGTGCAAGTAAACTAGGTAAGATAAGGAAGATTTTTTAGAGAGAAACGTAACGTATTTTACGCATGTGTGTAAAATACAATTATGATTGTAGTTCAAACCATATGCAATTATATTTGCTGCGTAGTGCAACTAGCATGTTCTTATTGTATTAACCAAGCAGAGTATTAAGTTACTGTGACATTTAAATTTTATTGCCTTAAACTTTATTTTATTTCTGTATCAAATTGTACATTTTCTGCTGAACATATTTCACTTCAAATTTTCCTTTTCTCTAAATGTATGACCTTTGAGAGACGAGACACCGATCATGTCCAGGAAAGAAAGTAATACAACGTTCGACATATTTTCATTTGAGCTTCCATTTTCATTTTTCTCTCTCTGTGATATCCGTGCTATCAGAGAGTTATACATTAATTTACTCAAACGATTACCTCATATTTATATGAACGTCCGAAATGGAAACTCGAATTAGATGTAGTTTCTAACTCGAATGTCTCAATACGTGTCTGCGTGTCTCAATACGCAGATTGACAGGGTAGCCGATATCGAAATTGACAACTACAAAGGAATTTGTGCGAGATAGTGCATTTTCAGCATTCTGTACATATTGTACCATGCGCCAGGATAATAACTTACAGATGCATTACTATAATTTTTATATCTGAAGATATTTTAATCTGAAGGAGTTCTTTACAAGATACCTTCGTGAATTAATTTCTACATATTTTATTAAAAAATGCAGTAAATAATGTAGCTTAATTACATTTTAGAAATTATTTTAAAGAGTTTTGCAGAATATTTTTAACTGTTTTCTAATTTCAAGAGGTTGTTCGCGTGTGTGTTAAACTTTACAAGATGAATTTGTATCAGCCTTTCTGGAAAGTAAATTATGTTGTAATATAACATTCTAATTGTGTTTAGAAGTACTAAACAGAGTACGTCTGTTTCAAGCAAGCATTGCTTATTCTTAATTTTCAGTCTTGTTCAAATTCTTAATTACTGTCTTTAATGCAGTTAATGAAATTAGTGTGAAATTTATTGCTTATTATGAGTTCTTCAAATTCCGTTTGTGAAAGTGAAAATGGAATGTCACGAAGTGCAAATATTTGATTCCACCGCAATCGTAACTCGGAACCTTCTGTTGGTTTCTTCTTCATCCTTCATGCCAATTTTACCGTTAGAAAATCACCGATGTTACATGATTTTAAAATTATGGTAGAAAGAGATGCTTCCACCATGCTTAAAATAGTCATGAATGGAAGTTTGATTAATTGCTCAGACGATTAGAGCATTTTTCTGGCTCAGAGAAGGCCTTGGACTCGGATCCTGGTAGGCTTAAATTTTTGCACTTAGTGACAAGTCATTTTCAGTATGTTTATGTGGTGTATTAACACTGTTTCACTATCTTGACAATTGCCCATGATTGTCTTCACCCCATGTGATAAAATTTTTAGCCTACAATCTGAGTCATTCAATTTCAATTCATCTTTATCCTTCATAACCATTGTATTGTATGACAACATTGTATAATATTTTATCATTAATATGAGCTTGTTCTTGACGTTATTAATTGTATTGTTAAATGTATAATTCAATTATTGAAGATGAAACTATCATTATGCATTTCTAAGGTGTGCTGTATTAGTTATGAGTAATATATATCTTATTTTCTGAATGTAGTAAACCTTATTTTCAGTGCATTTACCCGCCATTATTTCCTCTCCCTGAATGTTAATAAAGAGATCCCTGGATGTGTTTAAGCGAGCCATTACGATATACATCGAACATCATGTTCACAAAGTGTAAGTATCAACTATAAACTGATGGTGCCAGCACGTGTTTTCTCGCATTACTTGTAATGGTTTCAAAATTTTACAATACTACTTGAACCCGAAAAATGCTTTCAACCCACAAAAACAAATTCACTATGCGGGTATTCAAACTCAGATAACTGAGTTTAGCTAGCAGTTTGCATTACCAATATAACAATCTGCTTTCGAATAGCAAATTTTCCGATTTAAACAGAAAGTTGAATGTTAGAAAATTTTGGAAATTAAGAGGAATTAATGAAAATCGTACAGGTTCCAGCAAAGTATTAAGAAAAATTTCACATATTTGCGAAAATCTTTTTTGTTGTCTGTCCTTATTTTTCATTCAAAATGACTCGAAAACTACTCATTATTCATACATTCTACCTACAATTATTTAATCTAATAGTAAAAAATAGTCCAAAAATCAGAGTTCAATGAAAATCAGACCTTAGCCATTTTTTAATGACTACTCCATCCCAGAAAAATGTTTTAAAAAATTAAAGCCGTTTATGAGGTATTGTATTTCACATTGCAGTTATTTCAGGAGACGTCCCCCAAAAACTACTCGTATCTTCAAAAAATGTTTTATTTAAAAGACCATATTAAAAATGTATTTTTTAAAAACAACTTTAATTAAAGAAATAATCTATCATCAATATTCCAGATGCAATTTTCGACAATAGTGTTCGCCGACAATGGGACCAATACTTTTTTTAGCGTTCATTGCTGTATCCGAGGAAAACAAATAAAGAAAAAATAATTGGAGTCAGATTTGAGAAAACATTTCTTTAAAAATTTGCCTGTATTTCACGCAAAAATACATTTTTGAAATGCCCTTTTGAATGATGTATGATGACTTTTGATTGATGTATAATATTTATCTATACATTCAATATTATAGTGGTTGGATGACACCGAAGAATTTTCAGCTTTTGCGATTTTCGTAAATTCAGAGCGTTCATGGAAAACGAAACCTGAGCAATTTTTGTGTGTATTTTGCTCTAGCCAAGAAAAAGGTGATAAAAACATTGCAGCCAATTTTGAAAAAAATTAAAATGCTGAGGAAAATAAACAAGCCCCAGAAATCAAAATATCAAATTTCAAATTCCTCCATATCCCTAGATCGGTTGGAATTTTCAGTTTTTTAGAAAAATGTATATTTTCATTGATGTCTGGGTTACGTTGCTTCATGTTTTACGAGATCATGAAAAAATATTATTTGAATTTCCCAACTGAGCTCAGGAAAACTTACATGGATAGGAAGCTTCATTAATGTCCAGAAGCAAATCAAGACATCTCCGCATCTCCTCAAAGGATTAAGGAAACTGAACGAAAAACCTTATCGAGGTGGGGTTAATGACCCAATTACTAAAGTACATTACATATTGCAGGCTTACCTAGTCTTTTAGAATTGTACAATACAAACTAACAATATTCTTCCTTTCCGATGCTCACTATAGTATATTATGTGTGTTTATTAGTTACCAGTTATGTTAGTTACAAATTAAATCTATCTTTATTTTTAATTTACATTTCAATTGTAAATTGGCATGGTTAAACGGGAATCGCTGTGGCACAATGCACAAAAGCGGAATTCCAATACATTTTACTTTTGTAATACAAAGCGTGTATAAAAATCGTATTTATGTATCCAAAACAATGAGGAACATAGAAGGAAAAATATTTTAGGACTACGACAAGGGTGTAGCTTATCTCCAACCTTATTTGATATTTATGTGAACAAAATTACTAGAGAGTGGATATCTAAATTGGAATTTTATACACATGACGTGCATCCAACACATTTTATTATGAAAACTCTCTTTGCAGATGATCAAGCTATTTTAAGTAACAATGAAAACAATCTACAAAAAGCAATGTTTGAGCTCCACAAAATACTCCCAAAATATAACATGGAAATGTCTAAAGAAAAGCAATGTTATACTTCTAAAAAGGGATGTTGGTTCACCATTATATCTTAGTCTGTGGTTGGGTCCCTGGCCATATGGGAATAAGAGGAAACGAAGTAGCTGACCAGGCAGCAAAGTCCGCCTCGAAGAAAAGAGAGTTTTACAGAGAAGAAAAGAGAATTTACGAAGAAAAGATCTTTACAGTCCCCACGGAAGACACTAAGCTCTTTCTCAGCTCTACGCTCAGTGAATGGCAAACAGAGTGGCAGAACTCAGATTTTAAGCTCATGAGAATGAAGGATTTCATAAATCCTTGGTCTTCCTCATCTCGTGATGCTAGGCGCGAGAAGATCATTTTAACACGCCTTCGGATCAGTCACTGCCATTTCTCTCACGGATATCTCCGCGGGGACCCACACTCTATATGCGAATTCTGCAAAATAGTTATCTTGGAACATGTTCTCTTGCACTGTGGTAAGATAAGAGAGAGCCGCCGAAGGCACCACCTTGCTAGCACCCTAGCGGAGATTCTTAGAAATGACGAATCGTCTCTCTGCAAGCTTTTTAGCTGTTTACGAGACTAACTTCTACAGCCTTATCTGAGAGAAAAAGATAATGCCAATTATTTGGATTTTAGATCGAGATTTTAAAGTAATTATCTGACTCTTTTCTGCCAAACTTTCTTTTGTTAGGATACGTTCCTTTTAAGTTTCACTTTGCACATTTAAAATTTAACACATCATTCACATTAATCACATTTAAAATTTTATTTGTTTTAGCTTGGCACTGCAACATCGCGTACTGGACGCTTTATATGACGTTATTTAAATCACATGTACTCATAAATACAGTAATGTGAATAATTGCCGCTATTGTAAATAATAACATCAGAAAAAGCGAAAGAGGGAGACACACACACACACACACAGACAACTAAAAAAAATATTTCTTGTCATTTTTTAAAAACAAAGGAATAGAGCAATATGGCGTTTATGTCATCTTATAGAGGGCATTTTGCAATATCCCTACCAGCATTTTAAGAAAAAATTTGGAGCCTTTTTGAGAAAATTTGTTTTTGTAATTTTTATTGCAAATATTCCACGAAATATTGCGCGAAAACTACTAAAATTTGAAAAAAATGTGCCTGACCTTAATGAATGGACTAATTATGAACAAATTTCATTTGAAAGAAAAATGGTCATCTTCAATTTTGTAGCTGTAGAAAGACGTCGAAACAATTGACAATTTTGCAATTTTCGAACATTTGGAGTTAACCGTGAAAATCGGACCTACGCCACCTTTATGAGAGTATTTTACACTATATTTACAACAAATTTAAGAAAAAATTTTGGAGTCGTGTTTGAGAAAATTTTGAAAATATCCGGGGGGCTTCATGTTAATACCCCCGAATTTGGAAGACAATTTTTCAAAATCGCAGCACCTCGATTACCGGATCACCGGACGGACGGGAGCGGTCCGTGGTCGGACGGCGGGGGCGGTCCGATCCCCCTGAGCTTCCCGGACCGCCCCACGCCGTCCGACCACCGACCGCTCCCGTCCGTCCGCTTCCCCCGCCTCCTTTCACCTAGTCGCGCCCGATTGGCCTACACCTCGGCCTATCTCAGCCTGCCCCATCCTCTATACTAACCAGAGCGCCCAACATTCTGGCGCAGTACAGCCCTGAAGAGGACCGCGATATGTCGGGCGAAACGTCGGCACCCCAGCCTTCGACGCGACGTCACCCGGACAGCCCAGATCACGTATAATATTTGTCAAACCGAAATCTTTTATAATTATGTACAAGTAAACCTTTAATCAAGACATTGATTTCTACACAGTAAACGTCACTACACACAAACTACCAGTGGATGAGGAAGAACTAAGGTTTTCAAAAACATAAATATCCCGCTGCTACAACCACAGCAACGGAAGGTTAATGAGAAGAAACAGGACATGCTTGATTTGTTTCCATTTACTTCAAGCGTTAATCATGCTTATTTCACTGATCTACAGGTAGGAACTGAACGATTTCAAGAAGATGAAGAAAACTGAATGTTCTACAACAGTAACATTATATTAAATCTGTTTTAATACATGGAAATTGTCTTCATTTCCACGTTGTCTTAGAACGACATCGATCGCTTTCGGTCCACCAACCTCATTTTATCGACTTAACGTAAACAAATAGTGTGCCAAAAACATTCCTAAAAGCCAACGTCTGTTTAGGATTTCACAGTTCGCCATTCGTTGACAATTGAAAAAAGTTGTAGGTATGGTGATGTAGGTTGGTTGAGTACTTATTGAAAAAAAAATGTCGTTTGTATAATTTTTTTCGTGAAGAAACATTACAAAAATTGCTGAAAGACACACGGCCGAAAACACAAATTAGAGACTCGATTGGTTATAAAACCTCGGCTATCTCCTCGTTTTACAAAATTCAAAGATGTCTGTTATTTGGTGTTTAGCCGCATGATAACAACTATTCCAGTATCAAGCAACCACAAAGCGATAATTCTGTGTACGTAACGTATTAGAGAAAGCAATTTATGTAGGAGCGAGAAATACCAACCTTTTCGTTTCTGGAACCCACAATGTGAGTGTATCGAAATATATGCAGTTTTCTCTACAGCATTTCCGTAATTTTTTAATACGTAAGGAGTATGTGAGAAAGTAAAGATTGAAATCAAACGAGATAGAAAATTGAGTAGATTCAGATCCAAAAGATTTGCAATTTATTATCGCACCCACGTGACAAGAAATTGGATATTATTTTCATGTTTTCACCAGTTATATTTACTTTTTTTAATTGGTCGATTACTTTTGCAGGGCCATATTTCTTCACACCAATTTTCAGTTCTAAACAATTAGCTCTGAAATGTTGTATATTTTGAGATTATTTTGTACATTCGGAAATATTTTGTAATAAACTGAATATTTCGGTTCTACTACGGTTACTTCCATTTTACGCGCATTTCTCGGCGCTCACATGTACTGGCCGAATACTTACGCCAGCCTTTCGATATTCTAACATGGAGTATTCGCGGCCGTGAATATCCTGGACCTCTTGAAAAGTTTCTACGCAATATTTCAAAACAATCAAAAACAAGTTGTGAAACTTTTAGCTGCTAAATCATACAGGGGCTGGTAGAAAAACTTAAAAGCTTTTATTTTCTTGCATACAATTACATAGTATAAAATTAATTAATGCTACACAGAAAAACGACGTTTCGAGAGAATAACTCGTTTTGCGGGCCCCTTATACCGAAAAATTAGATTACCCGCACTCCTAAATTTATTATATTTCTTCCTATAATACATTGTGTTGTCAAAATCCACGTTTTGTGGGTCCTTGATACGGAAAATATTGGATTACAGAAAAATAGTTCCTCTCTCAGTTCATGAGCAAGACAAGAAAGCCAAACAGTTCACACGATATTACTCTGATCGATCTGGTTGATGTCGTGGCCCATTGAATTTTTAAACGGATCTTTTAAGTTTGGGAGTACTGAACAAGAAGGTTCCACCCTATTTTGTGAATTTTCTAAACAACGGCCCTTTTTTCTCTCCCGAATACAGAAAAGTACTCTTATAGCAATGGCACATATTCAATTTTCATTCAAACTTCTGAATGTAAAAGGATCACAAAGTATGAAAATATTTATGGTTTATCCAACAAATATTTATTGATGACAGATATTTTTCTTAAAGAAATATATTCTTGAAAATTAGATGCATAAATAAAGTCATGAATAATTTTTCCAAAATATCAGTAATTTTTGCGTGATTTTGAATGACATCGTACCAATTTTTTAGAAATATATACAAAAATTTCTCAAAAGTTATTTCTTCTTCAAAAATGTTTTGCACAAATTGCTTATAACGTTCATTCAATTCAAACCTCTGGAAATGTGAAAGTTGCAACATGTTCAAACTTGGTTTACATATTTTATATTGAATATTATTATATTTCATACATTGATTTATTGGCAATGTGTTGTTGGCATTATTCCCGTCGAGGTGGGTTGGTCCACGTCCTGACGGGGGATACAGAGAGGGCTCTCAAGTATTCCTTTCCTTCTCAAGTCATTTTTCTTCTCCCCATTGTACATTCTCATTCTTCTATACTATCCTGTCTCTTTTCTTCTCCCTCTTCTATTTCACTGGCTCCCTCTGTATGCTGAACGCCCACCCATGTGTTTGCCGTGCATGGCGACCCGTGTCGGAGGGAATGTATGTCCTGGCGGTTGAGGGGCCTGTCTGTTTCCCAATTACTCTCGTGCTACTTTTTTCTTGGCATCCAGAGATACGTGCTCTTACGTATTTTGGGGGACATTCCTTGTAGGTCTCAATACACTTGCTTTGGCTACGGACTCTTCTAGACGGGCGGTCGGGAGCTAACCCACTCCCGATCAACCGGCTTGGACTAGGTCATGTACTGAACTGCAGGGTGAGCGGGGGATCCACGGCAGTGCAGCGCTGTGTTAACCCCCCACTATATCCCCGTGGAAACCCTGGCACTCCGATGGAGTGTCCCCTTGTTGGGCTCCGTGGTGGGTGGGGACCACGGGGATGAATCTGATATCCTCTTAATGGATAAAAAAACCTACCCCCGCCCTCTTTTATAAGGAAGAGGAGATTTGTTGGTGAAACAGTAAATCTTGAGTTTTTTGTAATGAATCAGATAGACCTACTAAGCCCCGCTTCCTCGTCATGCCATGTAAAAGAGAAAATGAAACTATGAAGAGTGTCAGCCAAATCAAACTTGCCAGGGAAATTGAAAAGTTTGGCAAATTTCAGTCGGTGGTCAGAGAAACGGCACAATCCTTTTTGAATGTCGCTATGACGAACAGATCAGCAAGATCCTTGACCTCAAAGAAATAGCCGGCCTCCAGGTGCATGTGTCCGCCCACCCGACAAACTTCTGCAAGGGTGTGGTAAATCACGAAGACTTCTCTACCAAATCGGAAGAAAATTTGAAAGCTTTCTTCGAGCCATATGGTGTGTCAGAGATTTACAGATTCAGCGGAGAGTAAATGGGGTACTCACTCCTACCTCAACTCTGATACTGACCTTCGACCGTTCAATTCTACCAGAGAAGATATCTTGTAGCTTCTATAATATCCGTGTCAGGCAGTATGTTCCAAACCCTGTGCGCTGCTTTAAATGCCAGAGGTTTGGCCATACGCAACCTCACTGAATGAGCGCCGCTGTCTGCGTGCACTGTGGAAGGGAAGCTTGTAGTGACTCTTAACTGCTCCGCAGAGGCAAAGTGCGTGAACTGTTGTGAAAAACATCCATCAAATTCCAACCAGTGCCCCATTTTCTTAAGAGAAAGAGAGATCCAGAAGATCAGGGTCTCTGAGAAAGTTTCCTTTCCGGAGGCACGACGCCGTTACTAGACGCGAAACCCCGTGGACATGGCTCGAAGTTTCGCAGACACCGTGGGTCAACATAAGAAAGTCAATTCTGAAACCCAAACGCCTAAAGCCTCCACTTTGCGCGATGCTGCCTGCCAGGTGTCCTTTGATGACATCGGCGGAGATTCCTATCCCAAATCTCTTGTCCAGTCTGAAACGAAAACGGAAACCAAAAGCATAAATATTTCAACAAACACTCAAACGCATCCAGAGAAGCCGAGACCGACAGGCCCTATTGCTAGATCTAGGTCGCCTGTCTCAAGGGACCGTGATGTGCCAATACATGCGACCCTCTCTAGCAGTAGTCAAGATGACTCTGCAGGGATTGAGGAACTCCGCTTGGACCAACCCATTACTCTCCAGCAGAGAAGGAAAATGAAGAAAAAGAAACCCGATACATAACCCACCCTAGAACCAAAAAACCTAAGAACTAGAAACTATGGCTCTCCTCTCATGGAACTTAAATGGCTTTCGTACCCGTTTGGACGAATTGAAGTTACTAATGTCTATGCATAGACCCGTGGTTATCTGCCTGCAGGAAATACATCTCCGTTCTGAGCACTCCCTCTCTCTACGTGGCTTTTGTTGCTACAGGCAAGACGTTGACGATGGCCTCCGCGCCCATGGCGGAGTCGCCACTTTTATCACGGACTCTCTGGTATCTAAAGAAATATACGAACCACTCTCCGGATATCTTGCGTTCGTGTCGATTTCCGAACTATTTCTGTTACCATTTGCAACGTTTATATCCCGCCTGGACAAGTGTCACAGAAAGAACTGGAAGATGTGCTCTCTCAGGTGCCTGTACCTTTTCTTATTGTGGGGGACTTCAACGCCCAACACCCTGCCTGGGGTGGCACAAGTTCGTGCACGAGAGGTAGGTTACTTGAAAATATCATAGATAACCAAAACTTAATTCTCCTAAATTCTGGCGAAAGCACAGACTTTTCCGTAGCTTCTAACACTTTCTCGTCCGTGGACCTAGCTCTCTGTAGTCCCTCTGTTTCTACAATCTTCGAGTGGTCTGTCCTTGGCGACCTGCATGGCAGTGACCACTTTCCCATTCGGGTCAACCTTCATATTCCCGATCTGAACGTTGCCCGCCCTCCTCGCTGGAAAATCCACCGAGCTGAGTGGGAAACATTCAAGAAAGATAATTCTTTCGGAAAACTGCTCAAACGACATCGATGCTATGGTTACCCATTTTAATAACGCCGTCCTTCATGCGGCCTCATTTGCCATCCCGAAGTCGTCGGGCCATGCACGACATCCCCCTCTGCCATGGTGGAACGCTGATTGTGCCACCGCGGTCCGTGATCGGAAGAGGGCATTGGCAAAACTTAGTAGGTTCCCAACCATGGAAAACCTAATAAATTATAAAAGATCCCGAGCCAGAGCTAGATTAACTATACGGAAAGTAAGGCTGCGTCCTGGAGAGCCTACATCTCGTCACTCTCTTGCCGTTCATCCCCTAAACTTGTGTGGAGAAAGGTCCGACAGATCGGTGTAAGACTCCCTTCGCCGTCTATCTCAGGGCTTATGGTAAATGGCAATCTCCTAACCTCTCCACAAGAATTTGCTGAAGAAATGGCCTCTCATTACGAACACATCTCCAGCTCCGTACACTATCCTTCGGGCTTTCAGAAAACGAAAAGTGTCCTTTCCGTAGGCCAAACGTCGGTACCAGGCGAGGAACCCTGTGGATCTCTCTCGCTCCTTCTCTGATGCCGTGAAAGTAAAGACACCGAGGGTAGCAGCGGGCTGCCAAACGGAACGAGCTACTCCCCAAGTGGTGAGTTTCGCATGTCAGATGACTCCAGTGCACCTCCCAGTGGATGCCTCTCCCCTCCAAGGTGGGAGACTGATCATCCCGACGAAATATAAGATGGACAGAAAAACTGTGCCGTCGCAGTCGATTAAACAGATATCGAACCCTCCTTCAACAGAAAATCATGTTAGACACAAATCTGCCTCAGACACGGCCACGAAAGGCTCATCAAAGCCACGTGTTACTCCTTCCGGAACTCGCACTGAGCGAGGAGGCTCTCGTTGGGGAGGAGTCTCGCGCATCCGGATCCCAACGTTGGTGGAAGAAAGAAATTTGAATACACCATTGCTCTCATATGGAACATGAATGGTTTCTCCTCGCGACGGGACGATCTTAAACTTCTGTTGTCCTGTCACAATCCTTTAATAATCTGTCTCCAAGAGACTCACCTCATCCCACCTCGACCCTTGTCTCTTCATGGTTTCTCCTCTTACAGGTTTGATGTGGGTGATGGTCTCCGTGCTCATGGCGGAGTTGCTTCACTGGTACATGATTAGCTGCTGTCTACAGAAGTGCCTGTTCAGACTGACATTCAAGCAGTGTGTGTGCAGGTACATCTCCCATCCCTCACACTCACTGTATGCAATATTTACATCCCTCCAGGACTGACTATATCTGCTCACGAACTTCTGAACTTCATGAACCAACTGCCCTCTCCGTTCGTGGTTGTCGAGGATGTAAATGCCCATAATCCTCTCCGGGGCTCTTCCCGCACCTGTCCGAGAGGCAGTGTATTAGAATCGGTAATAGACACGGCGAACTTGGTTACTCTGAATTCCGGTGAACCAACTCATTTTGCCGTCGCCACAAATTCGAGCACGTGTATTGATCTAGTGCTCTGCAGCCCTTCTCTTGCAAACGAAGGGGAGAAGAACCATTTTAGAAAGTAAAAATTCATCATGGAGAGCATACGTCTCCTTTCTGAATTGCCATACGCCACGACGTCTGGAATGGAGGAAGGTGCGTCAAATTAATGGATACCCTTCCCCAAACTTAGTGGCAGGTCTTCGTAAAAATGGTCAAGTGATCACAGCTCGAGACGCCATTATAGAGGAACTTGCCACTCACTATGGAAGTATGTCGAGTTCGGCAAACTATGTTCCCTACTTCCTCTTGTTAAAAGAAAGAATGGAAAACCGCACTTTGGATTTTTCGAACCGAGCAAATGAGGATTACAAAACCCCTTTCTTAATTTATGAAATGCGCTCTGCTCTGATGCTTGCGAAAAGTACCACACCAGGTCCAGACGAAATTCACAATTTAATGCTGCAACATCTTCCCGAAACCGCCACGCAATTTCTTCTTTGGCTCTATAACTGGATCTGGGAAGTGCACACCATCCCTACCTTTTGGTGAGAAGCCATCATCGTCCCAGTTCCCAAGGAAGGGAAAGATCGATCACTGCCATCAAGTTATCGACCTATTTCCCTCTCAATCTGTGTATGCAAAGTACTGGAACGCATGGTGAATCAGCGGCTGGTCTGGACCTTGGAGTACAAAAATTTGTTGACGCCAATCCAAAGCGGGTTTAGAAGAAACCGGTCAACCTTGGACCACCTCATTTCGCTGGCAACAGCTGTTTCTACATCGTTCGTCTTGAGACAACATCTTGTGGCCATATTATTCGATATAGAAATGGCCTACGATACCACTTGGAGGCACGGCATTCTGCAAACCCTGCACTCTTGGGGATTTAGGGGCAAGCTCCGTCCATTCCTCCAAAACTTCCTTTCGAACTGATCCTTCCGTGTTCGTGTGGGTGACAGGCTTTCTCGTAATCACCCTCTTGAAAATCGTATTCCCCAAGGATCAGTCCTTAGTGTTACTGTGTTTGCTATCGCCATCATGGTATAGCGTTGACTGTGCGTGGTCCTGTAAAGGTATCGCTGTTTGTGGATGATTTTGCCATCTTCTATTCATCCAGCAGCATCAGTGTGATCCAGAGGCAACTCCAAATGGTGCTCAACAAGCTTCATGAATGGAGCACGTCAACAGGCTTTAATTTTTCTGCTACTAAATGTATCGGTTTGCATTTCTGTAGGATATATCATTTGCACAGCAATCCATTCCTTTACCTGGGAGGAAACCTGCTTCCATTCGCGGAATCTGCCAGATTCCTGGGGATCACTTTTGACAAGTCACTGACGTGGCGTGCTCATATCCGTGGACTACAAACCAGATGTGTCTCCCCCTTAATCTTCTTCGAATGCTGAATGGCACATCATGCGGTGCCGATCGCACTACCCTATTGCGGTTATATAGATCACTCATCCGCTCAGTTTTGGATTACGGTAATGAAGTGTATGTTTCCGCAGCTCCCTCCACTTTGCGACCCATCAATAGTATACACCACGCTGGTATCCGTCTATCAACAGGTGCGTACCGCACCAGCCGAATTGAATGCCTTCTAGCCGAGGCTGGTTAGTCGTCCTTAAAAAGAAGGCGGGATATTTTATTAGCATCTTATGGTGCTAAAGTATCAGGACTCTCTAATCATCCTTGTCGTCAATTAATTATCCATCCTGAATATGAAACATTATATATTCTTCGATCATCGCTGCCTAAGCCTCCAGGTATTCGAATGCGAAATCTTTTGCGGGACCTTAATGTTGACCTTCCCACCCCTTTGAAACCTCCAAGTCACCCCATTCCCCCTTGGAAACTCCTCCGACTGAATATTTACCTCAGACTATCTAATCTTCCCAAACAAACGACTAGTCCTCTTGTTTACCAGATGCATTTTCAGGAAATGAGGGTAGCGTATCCAGATCATGTATTCCTATACACAGATGGTTCATCGTGCAACGACACAGTGGCATATAGTTTTTATTGTATCAGAGTGACCAAATCATATCAGCCACATTCTCAGTGCAGTACCTTCACTGCTGAAATATATGCAATTCTTGAAGCCCTAAGCTAGCGAGTTAGCGACTTTGCGCCGAGCAGTTCTCTGTTCTGATTCTTTCAGCTCACTACAAGCTATCTCCCGTTCTTCCTCAGACTATCTGACGGAATCAATGCAAAACCTCATTCATCACCTTGTGCTTCGCCGCTATGATCTGGTACTGAGTTGGGTCCCAGGCCATGTTGAAATCGGGGACGGAGAATACTCGTTTTGACATTCCTTTTGTACCATCGTCCGATGTTGAAGCTCTTTTAAAACGATCCATCTTTAGAGCGTGGCAAACAGAGTGGCACAATACCACCTATAAACTAAGTGCAATAAAAGATTCTGTTAATTCCTGGCGTTCCTCATCCCGACCTTCCAGGCGTGAGGAGGTTATTTTAACTCGTCTTCGTATCGGACACTGCCACTTCTCTCACAGTTTTCTCATTCGAGGTGAATCTCCTCCTACCTGTGATTCATGCAGGGCGGTTCTTTCTGTGGAACACGTCCTCCAGCATTGTTTGAAATTTGTTGACAGTCGACGAAGGCATGGTCTGGTCAAATCTCTACGAGAGGTGCTCGGAGATGACGAGCCCGCGCTCTCAAATTTTTTTGTTTCTTGAGAGAATGCGGAATATATAATTTTATCGGACATATAAGGGCAATAAAGTTTTTATGTTTTCGTGGTCACACATATACGTTTTTGAACTTTGCTTTCATGTACTTGTATATTTTATGCTTAATTGAAGCTTCCCTTTTTAGGGTATGCATGTGCTTTTAAATTAGCTGGTAAGTTGCATCAGCAACACTTTTACTAGAACTTTAATTTATTTATTTTAGAAATGCTTTGACATGGGCGCCAATGAACTTAGTAGTTGATGCGTCCTTTAAACCTAATCAATCAATCAGTCAGTCAACCCAGTAAGTGGCAACATCTCTCTACCCCACCTCCAGCTGTAATGAAGACAGAAATATTATTCGGACAACAAAGGTTTATTAATTTCGGGTTTTTAATTGGATTAGTAGCTTTGCTACGTGTACTGTAATTTGAAATATTCCATGTGTTAAATTATTTCCACTTATAACGAAGAATATTTGGTTTTGAGGATATTTTGAGAAGATATTGAATTTACGGATAAATTGGTATTGAGTTATTCTGAGTTTCTTAATACACATCTTGAAGGTTTCTTCCCAAATTTGAATTCCATATTGAAATTTTGAATTTATTAGATCGAAATATAGAATTATATGCATATGAAGATCACAAATAAATTGTAGATAGTAAAAGTTTTTTATTTTACCACTTAAATATTTTTGTACATACAATATATGATTTTTCCATGTCATTTTATTATCGAATATTATTCCTAAGCATTGAATGTAGTTGAATTTCTCAATTTTTTCGCATTTGCATGTCAGTTTTTTAATACAAATAAGATTATGGAACTTTAGGCTATTTAAAAAAAAATTAAAATCAGTAAATCCCATATTCATGTATTTAGTTTCTTGTTACATTTATATTCATTTTGTTATCAATGCACTATTCTTTAAGAACTATAAGACAGTCTTCGATATCATTCCAAAGTTGTTTGTCACTGCGAGAAAAGGTAAAAGGAATGTTCTCGGCAAAAGCTGTTATTATTGCTATAAATTACATTTTTAAGAGATCATTAATGAAAGTTAGAGAAAGAATCTGGAACACATCGTTGTGGACTGCATTGGAAATCATCAATACCTGATTTGCTGTAACCGTTACATATTTTGCCTAGTTCTTCCCTTTCAGACAGGGCTTGTTTAATCTGTTCTAGTGCTATCTTTTGCCGTATTCTCCAATTTGAAAGAAGAATTTCATGAACCACCTTGTCAAAATCTTTTCTAAATACGTTTGAGCTTTTCCCTCCCATTTTTAATATTATGTGTATTTCCTATAAAATTTCCTATAAAAGACCATCTTCTGTGGATCTTTTGTAAATCTAAATTGTTGTTTACAGAAGAAATTAATTTTAAGTAAATTACAATTCTCTTTTGCATATAATTTTCTATGATTTCTTAAAACACTGGTAATAGAATCATTGGTCTAAAATTATCCGGTTTTATTTTACTTGGTTTTTGGGAATTTAAATAGCTACACCCTTTTTGAATTGTTTATGAAATACGCTGTCGTTCTTTTTACTTTCTCTCTACCGCTTATGCAGTAGAGAGAAAGTTATCTAAGGCCACGCGAAAAAACGACAAATTTTCGGTATAATAACTCTTATTGCAGGGCCCTGATAACGAAAAAGTAGATGAATCCAGTTGATATATTAAAGAAGAGTCCTCTCACCCGTGGTGTAGTCAGAATCCATGTTTTGTTGGTACTTGATACCGAAAAATCGAATGACGGCAAAACGTGTCCGCCCGGCTGTGAACAACGCTAGCCGCTAAACCGCTCAGCCGATTTTCTCCAAGTTGATATTCCCCAATCGATCTGGCTGATGTCGCGGCCCCTTGAATTTGAAACCGATATTTTAATTTCAGAGGTACTTTACATGAAGCTCCATTTTTTTCATAAAATTTTGTTGTTGAATAGTGTGAAGGAAGGTTAAGAGAATGGTGGAGGTCTCATTTTCGTTGAAAACTTGATTTTTCGAAAATTGCAAAAATTCAAAATTTTTGGCGTCTTTCTACAACTACAATTATGAAGATAGAGATTTTCCCTTAATAAAATATGTTCCTGAAAGATAGATTTTGAAATAAGGTCATGTACAATTTTTCGAAAATTGGAGTGTTTTTCGCGAAAATTTGCGTGAAAATACGGTCGAGAAAATACGTGCCATTTTAGCACCTAGTTTCTTTTCGGCTTCTATCCATGCACTCTTCATTCTCCTGTTGAATAATCAACGGTGGCGTCGCATTGGGTCAAGAAGTTGGAACTCGGCGTGCCGCCATTACATCTTCACTTTGAGGTTTAATGTCGATTGCATTTCTTACTTCAGCAATGATTTTCGTAGTGTCATTGTTGTTGGAATGCCTTGTATTTGTATGATACTTGGCTGTCCGGCATGAGCCGCGTCACAGTCGGTCGAGCTGACGTTTCGGCCATCATGTTGTGGCCTTCTTCAGAGCTACACTGCTCAAAGGTCTGAAAAAGGTCACAATACGAAGGCCGAATTGTGTGACGCGGCTCATCCCGAACAGCCAAGTATCAAATGTCTCCGGTCGCCAAAAAACTTACGAATCCTTGAATTTCTATGTCAGAAATTCATGGATATTAGGATTTATATGGTATTGGATATATATGATGGAGGAAATCAGACCACAATGAATGAATAAGAAGATAGTGTATTTAACACATATTACACTAACATAAAAAGCCAAACTAGTTTCGGGAAACTTTCCCCATCTTCAATGGTAACAGTAACATATCTATAAAATATATAAAACATTAACAAATGTAAAATTAAAACAATGTATATTCTTGGATATTGCTTCAGATTTGTTACTTCAGTTTGTAAAATCAAAATATTTTTCTCATTTGTTAGTTTTGTTTATCAAGCCCTGCATTTTCTTCTTTTAGTTAATTGCAATTGTTAGTGAGCATCTTCATAAATTCATTAAAGGAATCAATTTTATCCGAAAATACTTCTAATGAAAGCATAAATTCTTCGATTTATTTGCTGTATTCTCTTAATTCAGAGAATACCTCTGTTTTGAAAGCTCTTATTTGGAATAATGATTTTTTTAGTTAATTCGGCACTAGCTGAATATTCTTGAATGTGAGTTACTTTACAGTTTTCACAGAGCCAGTTCTTTTCTGCCGTTTTCTTGCTAACCTCTGGGTCAGTATTTGCACAGTCATAGTAAAATATGTTTTTGCAGTCACCCGTACATGGTATTTTATCCCTATTTGTGGAAGCCTACTCTTTGCACACACCACACAAGATAGTCATGGTTAACACTTCACATTAGTTCACAAAGCGCACTATATGCACTTGCACCGCGACACCACCTCGCATACGATGTGCTCATCTCGGCGGCTCGAACCAGACTAATATTACCAAAACACTGAAGAGATTCGCAAGTTGCAAGGAATTATCAATCATTAATGTGTGTAATGATTTTTAAGATATTTATGATAAAATCAAGTAATGTCTTAGCATTTGTTGCTTATACAAGCAACAGTCAAACCATATACGTTTTGTGATATGCGTAAAATGGTAAGTCGATTATGACTAGTCTCGATCAAGATATGATTACTTTTCTGCACTAAATATCTCCTCATGCAGCAATTAACAGCAAGAACAGTAATAATCATTATGTTTTCATTTTTTGCAGGTTGCTACCATCATCTGGCAGCAGTAGATACCATCATCCTGAGCCAGACATTTCCAGTAAGATCGTGCTAGGTAATTCTAATAACCGCCACACTAGCAACAACAACAACAGTATTAGTGGCTCGAATAGGTTTTTAAATTACTCCCTTACTCATCGTCGTTCTGAGATGTTAAGATTTGAATCAACAGAATCTGCTCAAGTCAGCTCTAGAGTCCGTGATTTAATGCGTGATGAAGAACATTGCATTATTATAGATGAGACAAATACGAAAGTATCTGCAAATGTACTCGAAGGCAGTGACCGTAAAGAAATTGAGCAAACACATGTAATACCTAACCTACCTTTGGAAATTGAGATTTCTGATGTCCCTCTTGTGCGACCTGATACATCGGGTGCTTCTTGTTCGATATCAGATAAAACAGACACTGTTTCTGTCCCTGATGTTGCTGATTCAGCAAAGTGTTCTCATATTGAACCTATTGTGTCCGTCATAGAAGACACAAATAACAGCACCGAAGAATCCAATTTGAACAGTGAATATGATTTTCCCAGAGCTATTGAACGTCCAACTCATTCCGAACATGATAGCAATCGAACTAGCTGTGAAGTTGTATGTTGCATGACTTGCCAGCGGTGCCATCACTCAATATTTTGTTTTCACCATCTCAATGTTTGCACCTATAAAGGGCTCTCGGCTGAAATACAGAAAGCAAATACTAAAGATTCAAATTATTCGGAATGTTTTAACTCCGTGTGCAAGGGCCCATCCCGTAATAACCCAACACACGTGTGTTGTTCCACACCCGTGCCTGTCAGAAATCTAATTCCTCACTATTTGAACGCCGCGGACAGATTACCTAATTCATACGTCGTAGACGGAAAACTTATTGCTTCTAGTTCTGGACACTGTGAAGAGTTATCCAATGAAACGAACAGAAAAATGCATTTTCTTGATGACATTAATTCTTACAGCTGCGAAATATGTTTTAAAAACTATTCGTCGAGTTCTGCTCTTGCAAACCATATTCGCTATCACAAAGGAGAACGTCCGTATCAGTGTGAAATTTGTAACAAAGCGTTTGCTACAAATTCCCATTTAGTTACTCACAGACGAGTACACACAGGCGAACGGCCTTTCCAGTGTCAAACTTGCCATCGAAGTTTTGCTGATCGATCTGCATTCATTAAACATGAACGAACCCATGGACCCAACGGCATCGTAGTAAAACGATTCAGATGTGAAGAATGTGGGAATGCATTTGTAGATTCATGTGGACTGAAAAAGCATATGCGTATTCACACTGGAGAGAGGCCATACAAATGTTCTATATGTGAAAAAAGTTTCTCAACAAGTTCAACGTATGTTGCTCATAAGCGAATTCACAGTGGCGAGAGGCCATACAAATGTGAACAATGTTCCAAAATGTTTATTACGAAATCTCATCTCCTGACTCATCGCCGCGTCCACACGGGTGAGAAGCCATTCACCTGTCAGATTTGCAGTAGATCGTTTGCTGATGGATCCAGTTTCCGAAGGCATGAACGGCTGCACAGTGGAGAAAATAGACATATGTGTGAAGTGTGTGGCAAAGGATTTCCATGTAATATATCTCTTAGCAAACATAAACAGTCACATCATTCTGGCCCTTCCACATTTATGTATGTTATGTAAACTTTTGTCAATTAGATGTACAATAATGTAAAATAGTTTTGATTCAAATGAATAAAATATTTCTATTTGCGACTTTGTCTAGGGTGTTCGTACAGTGTACTAATTTTTGTGGACGAGAACTGATGATATTTTTGGTTAATTTAATTATGGTTATGGCATATCATTTGAACTTAATTAGTTTCCTTTAAAATCAGTTTTCAGTTTGAATCCAGATGCTACAGTGTTGGTGGTGTGTGAAACATTTTATTCGCGAATTTTCTTAGAGGTATGATTGATCAATCATTCGAATTACATACGTAATGTCATGGAAAGTGAATGGTAGATTTCAAATATTCACTTAATACAAGGCATTATTTATTGCCTTGCCGAGTCCAATTTGCATAGAACACTGCCATATTTTCACCCCTATTATTTACTGGATGGAATGGCTCAGAGGTGGCATTTCTGTTGCCTCTAGTGTCACTGACCTGCGCCTAGGGTTTGAGTTACGACAGTACCGGATTTTCTAGCTTCAGACTGTGGCAGGATTTTCAACACTGGTTACCTATGTCGAATTCAGCCACTGTCTGGAGCAGAATTCTAGCGGCCGGATGCTTTGATACGTAGTTTTCCGTGGTACCAGCCGAGTGTCAGAGTAGTACTCTAACAAACTGGTCGCGGATCTCGCGCTACCTTTCCTTCCTTTTCCTTGGCCTACCCCTTACGTACACATACACACACCCACACACACTCATGCACTACACTACTACATATGTTTGAGCTTGCCCGACTGGAACGGTGCCCCACTGGGGAGCTAGCTATAAGTGAAGTGTGTGTCGACGCTGGATCTCACATTCCAGGGGGAAGGGCACAGCGCCTTTTCCCAGCTGTAACCTGCTCTGCGCTCTCGGGACTCATGACCATTGTAATTGATGCACCCGGTAACATCAAAACACTCAATCATGCACTCGGTAACGAGCTTGCAAAAGAACCCTTTCACATTCTCAGCAATAACTTGGCCCCAAACCCGTTAGTTCGCTTTCGTCCTCCGCAACTCCTTCGAACCCACTTACCTTATCCACTGAACCTAAACCCTATACTACCTCTCTCGTTATCCATTCCTCTTCATCTGCCTCGCCCTTTGTCGAAACATCCTTCTTGCTGCTGGGACGATACATCCTTCGGTCGCGCACTCGGGGTAAAATTGAAATAAAGAGCAACTGCATTCTGATACAGCAGAAAATACCCCTGTAAGTACATGCAAAAGAATCGCATAATGTAAAAGAATCGCATCATAATATTCAATCTTTCAGGTAAAATTGAATTTATCGAGGCAGTGCAATCTAAATCAAATATATATTTTTTCTTGCATTGATTACCTCATAAGAAACTAAGCATTCTCCGAATTACAAATTTTTATTTTGCAGTTATAGAGCGAGGGTATCATTCATTCTACCTTCTTGCCTGAAATCAATCGAGTAAATTTATTTCAAAAGGTTTTTGAAATAACAGTCGTACATTTGTGCACTCAAGATTAACTCTTTTCATCAACAGACCAACAGAGTCTGGCTATAGATTATTTCTCTTTCTTGGAAAATCTCGTGATAATTCTGAACAAATTTAGTAATTGCTGTTTTAAATCTATTGTTGTATGTACAGATTTCAACACTGATTTTCGGCGGAACTCGTGAAAATGAACTGTTTCTCAAATTGATTCAGTATTTTAATGTAGATATTACAGTGAATGTGCCTGGAAGCAATACGGTTAAATATGTATAAAGCAGTTGATCAAATCATAATTAACAAAACTGCTACCAGATATGAAAATAATATTGAATGGTCTTGGTTACATTAATCCTGATCCACAATGTCTTACAATTATCAATAACTTCAACATGCACACAAATATACAGATCTCGTCACTTTTCTGGAAGATTTGTAACGGGAAAATGCAAAAATTGGAATTTTAAGGTGAAATTGTAAAAAATATAACTTTTTATTTGGGTTACCAGATCGCCAAGATAGAAAAAATGTACACACCGTATATTTAAGACAAAAAGTACATTTTGTCGCCTGCCGGGAAAACCAGTCTGTTTTTATATTTTATGATTTTTATGTTTCCAGTAATATATATTCATGCTTTACTCTTTATATTTCCGAAGTTGTTTTCCAATTAAAATATTGTTATTGGCACTGATTAAAATCTTGGATTTAATGTTAGAATTCTTGGGGAATTCAAAATAAATTTTCGATGATAAAACTTTTTCATCGACATGTATGTATTTTTATTTCTCTTACGCAATCATAACATGTATGATTTTTATATCTCATATACGGCTGTCTATCCGACATTCAGAAAAAGTTTATTTATTAAGTGTGAAGCTGAAGAAACCGGTTTTTCTTTTTGCAAATTTTATATTTTTGCGCCTCAGAGGTTTTGCTTATCAAACAACAAACAAAACCACTTTTTCAGTAAATAATATTATTTATACTGGAAATTAAGCACATTACGATACAGTGTGTTTTAAGCTTCCTGACACTTTTTACATAGTATATTAAGACAAAATTATATGTGCAGAGCTAGCTACAATTTACTAAATAAATGAATAAAAACCGCTGGTATCTGAAATAACTTTGCATCTGTCAAATAATTTCTGAATTCTCGTTTCAGAATGTTGGCAGCGCCTCTGTAGTGGTAAGTTGTAGGACAAAGTGTGCTTAGAAAGGGGGGTCAGCAGGGGCAACTTGCCTCAGGCTCCGACTTAATTGGGGGTCACGATTTTTTCATTCAAAATAAATCAATAATGTATTCATCCCTAATCCAAATTTAACGCTGTAAGTTATTTCTGATACATGGAGACATGAATTCTGTGTATGATTGGGGGAGGGAGGTTGTTTTGTTTGGAATGAGGGGCCCTCATGGACCAACTGTCCCAGGCTCCTGATTTTATCTGGGCGCCACTATATATGACGAATCATCAACAACTAACAATCAGAGTTCGAATACATGAAACTGTACAATATTTGTTTGGAAAGTTAATGAAATTTTTTTTCAAGTAATTATATAGTATTGTATCGAAGTTAAATTGTTTATAGGAGTTACGAAAAACGGGTGTAATAGAGTAGGCTATTGAAAAAAGAGAAAATAGAAAAGAGGATATCTTCTAAAAGTATTTCCACTCTTAAAAGAGTACGCCTGGTAATTCTATTTTTTTATTTGCAATACGTCTTATCTCTGCAACTACCAATTGCGATTAGGCGGCAAAATCATCATTATTTGATGGGTGACGTCCGGCATTTTGTTTGATGGATTAATGTTGAAACTACAAAGTCCTCAATGAACCATGGAAAAGGTATGACGCATATTTTCTGTAGTGTTTAATTTGTATTTTTGCTTTACATTTGTGAATAATGTTTTAAGGAACGCAGCTATATTTTGAGTTGAGTTCCTCAAATGACTCCTACTGTGCCAGAGCAAACTAGGATAGTGTGTAGAAGTGTGTTGCAACTCAAAAGGTTCTAGTACTTCCCAAAATAACCCCAAAATTCAGAGTTTAAAAAATTCTGGTGTAATAAATTTAAAAAACTTATTTGTTGGCATAATTTGCAAGGCAATATTACTGTTCCTCGATTAATGGGAAATAGCCGATGAGGGAAAATTAAATTACACCCACTTACGTCACCTGAGCAATAGTTATTTATGCACCAAAGATTATAATATATTATAAGGGTTCTAATAATCGAGCGGCGACAAAAAACGAGGGCTTTTTGTATAGCCCGAGACCGTTAGAGCCAGTTAACGACTGGTGCATACAAGATTTCAATTTTTAATTTACTATGATGACCCTTATCTACTTATTTACTAATATACTGTATGTTAACTTGACTCGGTTTGTCTTTCCGTATTTCCCTCCCATTAGTCCCCTCATAAGAGAACGTGTACTATACGCGCAAGTTTTCTCGAGCCTCGGTTTCCTATCGCTACTCCTTTACTAACAGGTGAATTCTGTTCAAAGGATTGCAGCAAGCGTTGCTGACAAAATTTGATACCCAGAAACGTCCGCTTAGAAACTATTTTGCATCAAAAAACGAGCTACATATTTGATATACGAGGGGCATTGAATAATCAAATAGACAAATTAGTCTGGAGAAATAAACGTTTATTTCTACAAAACATAACTTGTTCTACTTTTCAGTATAATACCCCCAACACTTGTCCCAAAGGGTTACAAGCTTTTTTACACTAGCTTAAAAGAGCTCTTTTTCTTGGTTTTTGAACCAATATCCCTCAATTTATTTGACATCGTCGTTATCCTAGAACTTCTTCTCGCGTAATGCCTCCTTCAGTGGACAAAACAAATGGAAATCGGACGGTACTAAATCGGGTCTGTAAAGGGGAGTGAGGCAATACCTCGCCACTCATTTTGTCGATGGTTTCACAACTTTGTTGAGCAGTTTGAGAACGTGTGTTGTCTTGCTGGAGAATCACAACCTCTCCTCTGAAATCTACGAAGTTTTCTCTCTGCTGGCTGACTTCATCTTGTTCAAAAGCATATCTGAGTAGTTTTTGGCACATAGGCGGCCAAATTGATCAAAATTTGATGCAGTACGTTGGAATTCAATCATTTATAACAATTCTTTGGCGCTAATTAATAATAAAAGGTATACATTTCAAACATCCCGCCTTGGACTTAGTAAAGTTTTTCCTAAAAACCGCGGGCTGACTTTCAGAGAGAAAGGGAATTCATTTTTCGTATGGAATTCTTTGGAAGAACTGAACTGCTTTGAAACGTTGAATGACTTTCAAAGATGCTCGGTAGATCGCACCAGCTACTGGAGAAGTCGCGAAACCACAACAGCATATTGTTGACAAATTCTGAGAATCAGATGCCTTCCCAAATAAGACGTCACGAAATTCAATTGTTTGAGAATCTGCAGCCAAGCGGTTTCAAAAAAGATCACATCTTCAGTAAAAGTGCTAAGTAATACGCAGAGTAATATTTTTACGTTGGTAGTGTGCCTAGCTCACAACATTAAAGTCTCCGTGAAACAATGCGTCCCTTTGTAATAACATTAATACGCGCGAATTACGAGAGAAAAACCAGGAGTAAACGATTTCCATTTCGACCTGACAGGCAACAATGACAGTTTCTTCAAAACTCAATAATTGTTACGCTGAAGTATACTAAGAGTTATTAAATACTTGTTTTCAGAACTTTCCCTTGTGTCAAAGGATTAATAGACGACAAGTCTTGTTTCGACACGAACATCTGCAGAAGCTCTACCAAAATACTCAAGCTATATTCGCAGCCTTAGTAGTAGTATTGGCTGTTTATTGTACGCTGTTCATTGAAATACACACACACAAACGCACCTACAGCGTCCCCAAACACCGTCAACATGACTTTTTCTGCTGATGCGACCAGAACGGTGTTCGTCAGTCACTGAGTCTCGACCACTTTTCAACTGTTCTACCCACTTGTAAAAATTATCGTGGTTCATACAATTTTTACTATACACTTTAGAGTATATATTAGCTTTTTTTTACATTCAGCAAGTAAAAAGCCAATCACAGAACGTTGTTCAACCAATGTGGTATTTTCAAGTGGACTCGCTATCGTTCAACTCAATTTTGAGATTGGTCAGGGCTTATCCCAGGGATGCCAACTTCAAGTACTAAAGTTAGCAAACTTGTTCTACCAACTATTTCTCTCCTGACCGATTTGTCTCTTTAATTATTGAATGACTTGCCTAATAGTCCAGTAAACAAACTCCTACTCCTCCTGCATACAGCAAAATGAGGGCTCAAGAAAGTGCGCGTATAATGGCATCATTCAACTGTTTTTATATTTCCCTCCTTATATTATATAACCTCGATCCTCTCGATCCAGGTAAGTTATGCTGTGTATATCGAGCTCTGTATTGAAGGCAATTACAAAAATAACGTACCAGTAAAAAATATGACTTTTGCATTGCAATATAATTCCGAGAATGAAACGATGAGTAGATTATTTACTAAAGCAAAAATGGAATTTTGTTTAGTAAATATTGCTACTTGCTGAAGGAACCATGAAGAAAGCAGTTTATAAAGCTGTTGATACAAACGAAAAATTGGAAAGTCAAATGAAAACGAGACAAATGGAAAAAGTAAGTACACTGTTTATTATTTCAAAAGAAATTGCCATAACTATTTATCCATTTATACCGCTGAGAGACAAAACGGTGAACTCCATAGAAAAACGTGTCCTACCGGTTGCCATAATTGTACCCAGACTTGCACCTCTTCGTCCGAAGCAAATCGACTGTCACGAAAGTTTTTCCCCGGGGGCTCTAAAAATGTTGAAATCGCGTAGGGAGACATCTGGACTGTAAGAAGCATGAAGGAAGATGAGTAAGAGCTTCCGAGTGGAACTTCTGAAGCGTAGTCAAAACATCCTTGGCAACATGTGGACGGTATGATCGTGCAACAGAATCATGCCGTCCGTCAAAATTCGGAGTTTTGACTTGATGTCTGGCGTGCATGGCTTTGGATTTTTTCAGTGGGGGTAATCCTTGTACTTCTATTGTTTCCTCCGACGCATGCTCTCCGGCTCAAAATGACACCATGTTTCGCCTTCCGCGGCAAGACTGAACTGTAGGACCGGATTTAAGTGGATGGCGCGGGGCCCAGTTTATTTATTTATTTAACGTCAAAAAACAATTAAAACTGCGTATGACGTGCCATGGGGAAAAATGAATTGTGTGCACATTTTCAAAATTCTGTGATCCCTACACTAAGTCATATACTACTTGAATTTTGAATTTTTTAAAGAAAGCCCCCATGTAATAAAATCTATTTTCAAGGATAAATAAGCAATACATTTTGGGCTCTTATCCATGTTGTTCTTCGGAATAATACTTCCTGCCGCGACAACATGGAAACGATAATTTGAATAACTGTATTTCCGACTGAATTCTAGAAGACGTGCACAGATAATGAAGTTACATTTATGTCCAGAAGCAAAACAAGGGGTCATCTCAGCATTTGCTCAATGAATCAGGGAAACTGGACGAAAAACCTGATCGAGATGGGAAGTTTGGTGGGAGGCCCATTGTTTCAAGATGCTGCAATATGTAATGCAAAACCACGCAATGAAACGAACACAAGTTTATTTACAAAATTGATTTTGTAAATATGAAACGAATGAGACGGACACAAGTTTACTTAAAAAGAGAAAGTCAGTTTTTTCATTAAAAGTTTAGTACAACACAACTAACGTATAACACACATGTATTACAAATCACTTTATAACCATTTCCGTTCTGACACTTTCTGTAATTTTCGTTCTTCAAAATTACTAATGATGTCATTTAAGTCAAATTCACGCAGTATATCTGACCAGATGCTCAGGGTGGCTAACTTTACAAGTCGTTCCTTCTTCATGGATGTCCTTAATAGGTTTTCAATTAATCTACTTTGAAAAGGAGCGCTCGCCACTGTAGGTTTTTACCATCAAAATTAGATATATCCTTTGAACAATCTCAGTATTTGGGAAAATATGCTGCACACCCTTTTTCATGATAAGATTCTACATGAAAAGTTCAGGGTAGTTCACGTTCATATTTTTTGGGTCAGCGTTTGTGAGTATATTGGCAAATGTTACAAGATAAATGTAATGTCCAAGCCATCTTAATAAGACCTGACAAGTTGCTTTGCTGCGGCCTCAAGCTCGTTTGAAGCAATTCTTTCAGATGGTTTAGAAAGCTAAATTGGCTTGATATATTTTTATATGCTTGAAGACGTTGGTCAAGCGATAAACTGGTCAATAACAGGCAAGAAAGTTTCTGTTTTGTATTTTTCAGAAAGGCTGAATTGTAGTCTACTTTTCCGTATGGCCATAATCCATTGGGTTAAGACATACATTTCGACACTTGTGTCCAGTTTTCGTGTGAGCATACTGTGTTGAATCAGGCAGCTCTTCGCCTTGTTTCTCATCAGTTTCGAAGGAGTTACGTTTTAACGCAACATAGTTTTTAAGCTGGTCAGTGATGCCACAGAAGTATTTAGATCGAGTTTTGCGTGTTGTAGATTTTTACTTGTAGCGTCTGATCTTTCAGGATATTATTCCAGAACGTGGTGTATATACCAATTTCAAGCTGATTCATCTGTGTTAACACTCCTTCACTCCGTGCACAGCCTTTTTCTTCAGAGCCATCAGCCATCTGTTTAAGTGCATCCTTAATCTCCTGATAGTCATGCTTAAGTGCCTTAGTTACGAGAGCATTGCAGGGCCAACGCTTTGTGACATGTTTGAGTGTCAATTTTAATCATTGTTTTTCAAATCCTCAGAAGTTGATGCCGATGCGTTAAAACAATGAAGAAGACAAACACCTTTTCAAGGAAGTCAAAAAATTTACAGCAAAATTTACATAATTTGGGAAGCTTTCTAGAGCATTTTTAGCAACCAAATTTTGAGAATGTGGTGCACAAGGAATCCAGAATGCAAGATTGTTATTCTCTCTCACTTTGGTTTTTAGACCAATATACTTTCCACTCATTACGAATGCATTGTCCTAACTTTGACCGCGGCAGTTTCCCAGGTCTAGATCATGTCTCTTCAAAAATTTCATCGAGGCATTGAACATATCTTGTGCGCCATGGCCTTTGTTTGCCATGAATGTTACAAAGCGTTCTACGGGGCCGTCTTTCTCCATAACCTCAGTACTAGGGTTAGTTGGTCGATGTGGACCGCATCGTGTATGGAGTCCAAAGAGACGGAGGAGTATTTGGATTTCTTAGCTCAAGAAATAATTTCTCCGGGGACTTATTCATCCATTATACTGGTAAGTTCTTCCATTATTGTAGTTGACAGGTTGTTTTGTATTACCCTTGCCCTGATTAGCATGATTTTTGATTAGCTATGCAAGAAAGTCGCCGTACTGGAAGATGAGTTCAATAATACCCAGAAAGTTTCCATTTCTAGATGATCCAACCAATTCATTATCTCTAAATGCTAAGACACGCTCGACAATAAACTGTATAGCATTTACTACTAGTTTCAACTATGATTTCCAATAATGCTCCAGATGCTTGACCTGTTGTGACAGCTCAATATCAATTCACTCAATCGCTTTTAACCTCCTAGTCAAGGGAATTGTAATCTTCAGAAGTTGCTTACTGCTCATGACTTTGTATACGTTCTTGTAGATGTTTCCAAACACAGTATCCATTAGATGAAAGTTGAGAAGACTCAGGTGCTGTAGTGAAGCACATCAATCTGCACGTGAAGCAGAAAACACGTCCATTAGAGGGAACAAAGCATAACCAATTTCTCGTTGACTTCTCTATTAAGTTTTTGACGACGGGAAAGCCCAAGTGTGCACATTTTTGGAATATTGCGGTCCTTTCTGGGTGGCAAACCGAGTTTGCAACGAATATGATTTCATCACAGTGCTGTATTATTGATACACCCCTTTTTATGATGCAGTAATCACGCATCTGTTCCGAAATAATGGATGGCCAAAGTCCAATATCATTGCCTCCTGGTAAGCCCTCAACTTCAGATTCAACATAAGATCACCCACTATGAGCCTCCTTTCTACATTTGGACCCGCTACTACTTCTGCCTTTTCTTTGTCAGGATCAACAACCATTTCCACTGAAATATTATCAGGTTCTGCGAAGTCATTACTCCTTTCCGACATTTGTCTTGATTGAACACAGAATGGCTGGTTCCATTTTCTTATCTTTTCCATCTCTTTTGCTGATTTCATTGTTGCTTTTTCTGATTGGATGGATGGATTAAAATATTTGCACTTCGTGGCAACCCATTTTCAAGATAGAATGTATGGATTTTTTAAAAATGTTCCCTATCATTAAAAACAATTCACAGAAAAGAGACATGTATTTTTCTGGTTTTGTGATGTTTACTCCGTGTTGGTGGGTAGCCTAGGGCCCGTGCCCCTTGGGCCCTGTGGTAAACCCCCAATCAGAAGCGAACTTGGGGTTAAGCTCCGCTAGTGGAGGGGTGTTGCCCCTTCCGTTCCCCTTCCCCTTCTCAGGGCGGAAGGGGTTAAAACCCGAGCCCGGCAGCGGAGCGTCCCTTCTTCTTGCGACATGTCATACATGCTGCTCAAATGCCACAGTCCGTGGCATAACCGGCACCCGCTAGTGGAAGAGCGGATGAGGACGGAACCCTGTCCTCCCAGCCCTAGACGTGGACACCGTAGGCGCCGCCCCACCAGCTTCAGCCGCTGAGACCTTCTGTGGCCTGTCCCGCAGTGTGCCACTTCGCTGCCACCGGTGGGCAAGCTCCCGCCGCCCCATGCGATAGTATCAAGGTTACCTGCCACCACCGGCGGCCGACCTGCGTTCTCAGCGCCACTATCATCAACCGAGACACCGTACGGCAAGAACGCCGTCGTACATAAATATCTTATTTTCGTTGATTTTGTTTTCGTTAAAGTTTATTGTATATTGTTGGTGTAAAATTAAAGTGAATAAAAGCATTTCTGTGTTGAACTTCAAAACCTGGATCCTACAACAGGCCCTCCCCTGAACACGGCCGTGCTGAACTGAAAACAATATTCTTCCACGTTATATCGTTCCAGGTGCTGCAGTGATGTCGACGTTCTCATCAACTTCTCTTCCTCCGACAGGCTGTGGGGAACCCACTGCGCCCAGATTTTCTACGGAACTACAGATGCTCTGTCGAGACGGCTTGAGCCATATCGTGACTAATGCCCAACGTAAGCCGAATGTCTTTCGCCGTCCGCCGTCTCACAGTGTGTAATTTTGGCAATTAGGTGGGAAAAAGTTTGAAACTATAATTTTTTTACTGATATACAAATCATACATTAAAAGTAAATTATAATGTATACGGAACAATTTTCTTTGAAATATTGGTATGGCAATTATTTTCTTCTGAAAAAATAAGTTTGGCAACAGTTGGTATTTCACGAACTGATAAGGAAAAACGGAAATTGAAATAAAATCAAAGTATATAAAATACTAAATTAAACGATGTTTTATTTTTAATTGTAAACCGGCAAGAGAGAAAAAATACAGATTAGTCAAAACGGAAACAAATTAAAGAATTAGAAACTAATTATTATGAACCACTAAATGTAACGGAATTTCATCTTCAGTTTCTTGTTGATCGTTGTCTAGCAAATTACCCTTTTTAATTGTATTTTTTTCTTTTTGATTTTGAAAAGCCCTGGAAACTTGCAATAAATTGATATGATGTTATAAGAAGCCCATTAATAAGATCAGTGTTAGTGTCTACTCTTGATGTTTTCCTTCTAAATTATTCCTGAACATTCTGTTGTCCATATTTCTTCCTTCTTGGGTTTCTTCGGAGAACTATTCAATAGGAAGAATGCAAATTACACTTCTCATAACACTTCGCATTTGAATTCGCGCTATAGACATAAACAAATTTTCGTATGTGTAATGTTCTTCAGTAAACTTTGTTAGCTTTTTTTTTTTTTTTTTTTTTGATCCAATGCGTCACAACCTCATTTTATAATACTTTCAAATATTGGCTTAGCTTGGGGTTGAAATTTTTCTTTGTCATCTTCAATTTGACACAAGTGACGAATTGTGTGGTCAACAAATGACTGAACAGGTATTTCAGTAGATGTTTCTGTCATTTTTACGCCTTCTAAATAATAATACATTTTCCCCTCCTTCACACAGGTGGATCAAATTAGGAATTTCTTTTCTCTGCTTGTTCTTGTTTTCGTAAATATTGCCGAGCAGACAAATCGAACTCACCATTAATGGGAGAGCTGGTAATGGAAAGAGTAAAGATGGTTCTTGATGCAACAATTTCCGCACTTTCTTAATTGTTATGACTCTGTTAGGAAACGCAATTGGAAATCTATTTACTGCATATTAGCAGAATATTTCCCTCCTCTTTTCTTAATTTTGTGTGTTCCCAGTTTTTCAATGGACGAATTTAACAGCAGTTTTACTTGCCGATTTTTAGCTTTAGGACCACACAAACTAAAAGGCTTAAGTTGACGGCCAAAACTACTACTGACATTATCTAATTTTTGTTAAGACCTTAAAAAATGTATGTCTTCCTAAAACAACGTTGAGCAATTCTCTATAAAACTCTGTTTATGCCTCGCACATTTCCCCCCTCTTTTGATAATGAACTGACAAAAGTCGTTAATTTGAGTTTTTATCGGACTTAAAGAAGTACCAGTAATAATTTCTTCACCTAATTCGTGTAAACCATACCAAAGTACGGCGTCATACCTTGCCTTCATGGAGCTTACAATTTGAGAGAAATTGAGCGCTCCACTGCGAAAAATATGTTTTACTACTTTAAAATTAAATTTAAAAAATTGTTTTAAATAATTTTTGAAAAATATGAAAGCAATTCTGAAAATAACGAAAAGAAAATTTATTTTTCCACACACCATATATATGTACATGTAATTATCTTCTTGTATCAAGATAGAGAAACAATGGAGTATGTGACAATGACGCAACAATATATTTATTACCCTCCTACGTATCTCGGCAAACAGGCGCTGGGTATGCATAAGTGATATTCGTAATATTTTATATACAGTTTACTAAGGACGCACACTAACACCCGTTTTAATCACGACAGGTATCCATAGATATTATATCTTCAGATTTTGAAAACACTTTTGCCATTATGGCTCATTTTGAGTACGGTAGAAATACGTGAAATGATTGTGCCAGGTATTCTTCGTGCAGTTATGAATCTAATTTCAAATGCTTTCTCCTCTGCTGCATAATTCCTGGTAAAACATGTGTTTTAACATTCAGGATGTTTTTTTAACCTATGTATAGAACTTACAAGCAGTATTTATTGGTTCTCTGAGATTGATGACTGTCCCATACTGTCAAATGCCTGATCGTTCCCCGAACTTCATCACAAGGTCCTTTACAGTACGATGTTAAAAAAAGGTCCGTTCCGCAGAAACTCCGAAGCCTTCTTTATTACGACAAATTTATATAGTCCCTTCTGTTTTTATGATAACTTCATAGACTAATAGTACTAGACTGGCAATGAACGATTCTTTTTGAAGCCAACTGATTGCGCCCCCCGCCATATTGGGTCACTACACTATCACTCATGGACATATACTGCTATATGTCAATGAACTCTTAGAAAATCTAAGAACACAAATTTTCAACGTACAGTTGCTAATAAAAACTCCAATATTGAACAGGAAATATTTTTGGGAAATAAAATAATTAATATCAAAGTTTTAAATCGGTTTTACTGCTTTATAGTAAAAAACAGAACTAGTGTCCATTCTGTATTGACTTTTAAGAGGAGGATAAAAAGCTACATTTAAATATCCAGAAGCAAGGCAAGGGACCATCTCAGCATTTTCTCATGGATCAAGGGAAACTGGATGATAACCTGATCGAAATGGAGATCAGCTGACCCAAAAGTAAATTACATTCTTTACACATACAATGACGAAAATGTTGGGGAGCAAACACCAGACGCAGATGTTGGTTGCCAGTTTTCCCTCCTAATGGCATTAACCCATGCTTTTCTGCAATCTTCTCGCTTTGGAAAACTAATCAAAATCAGAACAAACAAAAAGGCATTAGAGGTTAGGTTTACAAATCACTCCTCAGGAACTTTAATCAACACAAACTTATTCTTTTTTTACTCAATTTTAATTAGTTTTTTAATCATACAATCTCAACATCAAAAATCGTCAACAGTCAGTAAAATTCAGTAACTAGGCAAAGAAAAGGTAGTAACTTACCGGTGTATTGAAATTCCTATTTCTTTTCCCTTGTGTCGCGAATTCGAAAAATTGCATCCAAACACGACGCAAGTATTCACCATGGCGGTGGAAGTGATTCAGAAATCACAAAACACAACGGAAACAATTAGAAATTAAGAAAAAAAGCTCATTAATTTAACACGTACAGCATAGGCAGCGAACGAACCTGTAGTGACAAAAGATGGCGACGAGCGCAAGATTTTGGCTTCACTAGCGCCAATGTTACGAGATAGGACGTTGCCAGTCTAGTACTATATGTCTATGGATAACTTGCACCATCAGAAAAGTACATTATTTTGTTAATTACATTTAATTTTTCTTTAATAAAACCTATTAAATGACTGGAAAAAATGAAAGGCTGTGGTAGATTCAGTGTACCAAATATCACCTACACTATTTTTGTCTATCCCAGCCTGTTGAGTTGGAAAATCAAGCTCAAAATTAAATGATTAACTCTGCAAACATGCTTTCTTTGGTTTCCTGAGGTAAAATCATTCCGAAATCTGTTTCAGTTTATAATAATAATTAATTTTTTTAAGTTACAAATTGAAATTTGCGTACATTGGTGCATAATATCGCCTACTCCTGGTCCCACCCGGTGAAATTATGGGACATGTCAAAACAACAAATACTTGGTTATGTATTTTTTATTTTTTCAAAAATTTCTAGATAAAAAGATTTTAAAAAATGCTTGGAAAAATATTTTTAAATAATGCTAAATAAATTTTGTTTTCTAGATAAAAATGTATGTTTTAAGTGTTCCTCCTATAAATGCACACATATTTCCTTCCACACTGGCTGCATCACAAAATTTATGATTCTAATTTAAACGTGTTGAGCCGAGTAGCCACTGCTGCCCGGAGAAGTCATCTGAATAGTGTTCATTGCAGAATGTACAAATGGTGTCTATCGATTCAATTTCACAAATATCTTCGTCATTATCAATATCAGAGCTTAGAGGAGGATCACTTAAACTTTCACTGTGAGAAGGGATTTTTTGTCGGCAACATGTATCCTGCTTTGTTTTCCACTGGTTGATGGCTTACGGCTTTTTTGGAACTATTTTGCTTTTCAGTATAAGTTTACCAGCTTCTTTTGTCGGCTAAAACTTCACTCTTCCCGCCCTTTCGTTTTCGTGAAGGTGATTTTATTTGAGGTACCGCTCTTATATCCTTATGTGACACTACGCGCACGTTTTCTTGAGCCCCGACATACCTACCCCCACTCCTTTGCTAGTATTAGTTGGATTGAAAATAAGTGATAGCAACAAGCTTTGTTGACAACATCTTATGACAAGAAATTTTTTCCCAGGTAATAGAAACTATTTTCATCGAAAAACGAGCTACAATTTCATATAATAGTCCTGTCAACAAAATAATTAAAACCCCCACTCCACTCGCATCTAGCGAAATGAGAGCTCAAGAAAACGTGCGGGTATAATATCGTGACCACACTAATCACAGCATCAGTTATTGAATCGGATGACGGTGAGGTTTGTTCTGCATTCTTCTTATATTCACTATCTGAAAGGCCAACCCGTCATCATTGACTGGTTGACAGAATGCATCAATTCCGACATTATCTGGCTCACCGTTAACCGGAATTGAGCGGCTCCTTTTCTTGCGTGAAGTGGGATTCTGTGAAGACCCCATCATCAAAAGTAATCAAGCGACATGTTATTTTAATATCTAGGGAATTTTATGTTATTTTTGTTTCATAGATTGGCATGAGAAAAATTTAAAATAATAAAATGTGATCCTAATATCTACTACCTACCTAGGCAGAATTTGAATCTCGTTGCGAACACATTTTACTTAGCACATAAATTGAAAATTTCTCAGCCCTAAAACAGCTTTTTTCATGAGTAATTACATATTTGATTTCTTTTCTAAAGCACTATTAGTTGATGTTAATTAAATTGTGATTCGAAATGAATTACCTTTAAAAAAATATACTTGATTGTTTGCCGAAGAAAAATAGCTTCACAAGAGCAAAATAACCCTCGGGCGCAGTATTGTATTTGTTACGAAAACTCATGGATAGCGCTGCAAACGCCAGAGCTATGTTTCATATAAGAAACCATATGGCACCTTGGAAATAAAGAGTATGCGATATTAGGTACTAGATAGGTGTTAGATAATAGGTACCGTGGCGATAATTGGTACACTGACCCTATCATGTTTTAAATATTCCGAAATAGCAACAAAAGTGGTTTGCTTAATTTCTGTGCTTTCTTTATAAATAATGACAAATAGATGCCCAGTAACTTGTACGTTGTTCCAGTGTTCTCCTTGAATTGCATCAGGAATTGCAATCGAAAATTTTCAGAAAAATCACACTAAAAAACACAAAAATCACACTATTGAATTCCCTTCTTTCAAATTGGAATTGAGTCACTGCCCAATTCTGTCGATGTGCCAGGAACAAACAAATTTGCGCTGCTTCTACCTTATTCCTCTTGGTCACTAGAGCCATTTCTGAATGTTGAAATTTTCGAAATTTGCAGCCGTCAAAGATCACATACTTTTAAATCTGGGGTCAGCTTCATATCAGTTCTATAAAACTCTTCTAACATCGCTGGAATAAATTGTCTCAAAGTTTTGACACGTTTCCTCCCATATTTTTCAAAATTAAAAGAATTGAAAAAAGCATGGAAGCGCGACAATTTGTTACTCATCTTTTTTAATTTTATAAAACACTAATATAAGTATTCATGTTTACACTTAAGACAGTTTCCATCCACCACACTTCGAAACCACTTCCAAAATTATGTCACGCAACTGCATGCAACCTTCAAGTAACACGCAACGGCGACTGAGTGAGACCTGTGCGATGCAACAAAGAATTCACTCTCTGAAAATAAAATTGCCGACAGCTCACCCTGCTTCACAGTTCCTGTAGGATCGTTTACAAAACTCAGTGAGTGTGTCCATGGGGGCGGGCGCCCGGGCAGAAATGCGACATAAAAATTATTTAATCGCAACCAATGGTTTCTCCATTCTAAATTATTTTCATATGTGTAGAGCATTTAAATTAGATTTTCAGAATAAATAGCCAGCGAAAAATCTTGTAGTCTACTATATGAAAAGTAAAGTTCCATTTTCTTTTTATATTTATGACTTTAAAGTGTATGCCAGCTCTAAAAAACATTAATTAGTGTTATACAAGCCAGAAGTTTATTATCATTTCAGTGAAATTGTGTTTAAGATTCTCAAGTTATTTTTTTTTTTATTTCAAGAAAATTGTCAGTATGCGCTCCAAATGAATTTTTGCTCGTCCAATTTTAAAAATTCATAAATTCGGAGAAAATGACATTTGATGATTTAAAAAAATCACACAGTTCTCCTCATTTTGTCTGTAGAATATATAAAAAATTACCAAAAATATTAAAAATTGTGAGTTTAAATTTTCTTCAAAAGTGTTCGATTTAGCATGGAATGACCCATTCCCAATAGAGCACACTTCTATACCCACACATACCAGCGTTACTAACTTCCGGGCCGTTCTCGATGCCGAGTCCGTCTCGTTCTCATTTGACTGACCCTCATAATATATTTTTTCAAAGCTTTCATTTTATTTGAAATCAGCCTTCCTTAAAAATTAAACATTTCACGAAAGAGTAATACTTGAGTAGCAGAGAATATGAACATCGGCGTAAACCTACATTCTCTTTAAACAAATGTATATTTTATGGTATGATTGTCATAAATATCACTAATAATTTGACATACGTATCTTTCTCTTTTTCGACAATCAATGTTCAATTGTTTAAAAGAATGTTTGATTTGTCACACAAAATTGCAACCCAACGTTACGCGTTTACGCGCATTTCTTTTACGCTTCATCAGTTTCAAACAATAATATTTATACAGTTGAGTCTGGAAATAAATAACAATTGCGGTGAAATTGTTCAGAATGTAGGTGATTAAAACATTCAGTAATTGGAAATGAAAAGTTACGACTAAAATACATAAGAAAAAGTAAAACCACACGTAAAAAATATATAATAGAAAGTACAATATATATTGATGAGTAGAACTTACCAAAGCGTATTAAGTTAAATCAAAAAATTAAAGTTGGTCAATCGAAAAAAAGAATAAACATTCACAATGAAATAATACATCTTCACTTCAAAGCTTAATTTCATTTAGATTGGAATCTTACCATCGCCTTACCTATTTATTTACGAATCTGTAATATTTGTCAAAACTGACTTACTTAACGGTGGGAAGATATTTTCATGTAATACCAATATTTACAATTGCAACACACATCGTAGACATTACGTTCATCAAGTGTCAGTATCAACAGTTTGTTGCAAGAAACCCTCATTTAGTACATGTACGTTACCTTACAACGCATTGCCAGATGGCATTAAACAATTGAAGTCGGTACACAAATTTAAGTTAGCAGTAAAATCTATTCTGCTGCATAACTGTTTCTATACATGTAGAGACTATGCTGATCATGAAAAAGATAACTAATGTTTATTTTAACAAAACAATGATATATAATGGATTAGTTTATATTTGTATTGTATAATTTTTTTAAAAGACTTAATCTGCCTGTAACAAGTACTTCTTATTATTGTTATTATTATCATTATTATATCTTTAATTTATCTTTCAACTATTTATAGTTAGAATATTGGGATGGGATTCTGGTGCTCTAGAAAACGTGCGCAGATAATACTCTTCCCCATACGTCATATTCAGTTTTTTTCACCAAATAAATCAAATCAAAGCGAGGGAGGCAAGTGCAAATTGAGAGCATGTAGGATAACGTAAAACGTATATGTTAACATTGAAAACGAAAACAATTAATTTAAATTTAAAAATGAACAGAGGTGGAAGGGTGAAGAAATTAAGATATTAAAACAGAGAAACAGATCTAAAGAAGGAAGTCCAATTACAATGCTATTAATAAATGACAAAGAAACCATATCACAAAGTAGAAACATGTAGAATATTGTTATGTATCCAAATTGATTTTTTTGGAGAAGAAAACCGTGAAGTGGTACATTTTGGAGCAAGGTTGATATTATTCATAGACCGAGAAATTATTTCGCGGACGAGGAGAATATTTTGCACATATCTCTGACTCAAATGAACTCAGTTTTCAATTTCATAGTGAAGCATACCTGTAACCAGAAAGACCGCAAACGAACCGATTGAAACTATCGATTTATTAAGCGAAATAATTAACATTTCTTCAACAATTATCACAGATGCCTTAGATAACAAAAGCATCAGGTGAAATCGCAAAAATGCTGAATATTTCATCAATATATCCAGATTAGAAAATTAATATTTATAAATCATCTGCAAAAACGTGAATGGACATGCTATTAATTTAAATTCTTTAATCCCGCTCAGAAATATGTTTAAAGATCGCAGGAAGTCAAAAACACGAAAAAATAGAAAAGTCGCAACCGTTTTGGTTTGCTGACATTCTAAATGCTTCGAAAGTATGGAAATAAAAATTAGTGAATGAATAGCCGAAACACCAAAAATGACAATTTTGAATTAAAAACTAAAATAATATAAGAACAAACATCCAGCGTTGGTAAAAAAAAAACTTGACAAATATACTTTCAAAGATATGCATATGCAATATGGATATGCACTTTGCACAAATATTTAATTCGTGGCCAGGCCTACATTATGATAACGGAAACAAAAATATGCAAAGTGGTAATATTTAACAGATATGTGCGATAACAATATCTCCATTACATTCAACAAAATAACCGCGTAAGAGACCAAATCAGTATCAAAATAATGAACCGAAGCTACAAAAGGACAACTAATGTTCGTCCTGGCAATTGCAATAGTCTGCATCTGTTATCGTTTAACGTTTTAGAACAGCTAAGGATAGAAATGTAAATGTTTAAGAAAAGTAACTGTTACGACTATTGATCTTCATATTTAAGGAAGGCAAAACAACCGCAGTCATTTCAATAAATCAATTTTATGATACTTACACACGGTAAACTAAAAAAAAATTAAAAAAAGAATCCCAAAATTAAGTCTCTGACTGGAGTGAGCACCTCTAGTGGTAAGAGCCTTTGAAGGCACAAAGCCTCTCAGGGCCTGCCCACTGGCTACGACAATATTGGGTTTTTAGATTTGACGGCCATAAGATTTCATTGTAATGACGATGTAAGTTTTCACGCAAGTCAGTGGTCATGTCGTCCCCTAAGATATATGTACCTGCCAAACACCACTACAGCGTGAGTTGTCTACCAATTAGGAACACCATGTGAAAATTGTCCCATGTGTAAATTTGTAATATGAGATGTCCCACGTCAAGCTCTTTGGCAAAAATTTATCTTCGATCCACACGATAGCCGGTGGCATTGGAGGGGACACAGCCGTTCATCAATATTTTAGCGCATGCACAGCGAAAGGATGATTTTGCAACGCGGATCAACATTCAATAAACCGTAACAAAAATGACAGGCAATACATTCTATTCATCTTCAAAAGTTCTTCTGGAAGTCATCTTTCAGCATGGGTGGGACTTCAGGACTTTTATGGATTAGAAAAACCATAGTAGTCTATGTGGAAGTCTTTTAAAAACGCATGACATGCGTTGGTAGAAGTAAAACCAATATGAGCAAATTCGTTTTTCAAATTTAAGTAACGAGAGTGGCCCAGGAATTATTATAGACAATTTGTTTTTCTTTTCAGATTTATTAACATGAATCTCTTACAGCCAAGGTTTCGAGACCTAATTCGATCTCATTCTCAAGGCTAAAGTAAATAGAAAAATGTAAAAATTTGGAAAAAATATAGAATAAGGAATAAAATGTCACAATTAATATAAAAAGATAAGTGTAAATTCTTACAAATAATGTTATACACAGCAAGGAATAGAGAGAGACATGTGCACATGAAAAAGTAGAGGGAAACACTTACCTCGCATACTCACCAAATATGAGGCGAACATGAGTCACTACAATTAGAAAATCACTTTGATACTTTAGCACACATACTCAAGCCTAGGCATAGTGTGCTACGTATTTTCAATTTTTCGTGTTGCACACGTCGCAATGTCAAGTGACATGTAGGCGTCTGCCATGACCCTTCACGCGTTCGTGCTTTGCGGGTTGCACATATATATATATATATATATATATATATATATATATATATATATATATATATATATATATATATATAACGCCCCGTCCAAGTATGGGCTACAGCGATGCCTGGCTGCGAGGGAGGCGAGCAGCGGGGTAGTTTGAAATGCGCGCTCCATGCCGGGGGCCTTAAGTCTCGAGGGTTCCAAGCAGAGTTCGCTGGTGTAGAGGACAGTGTCGACGCTTTGCTGGCGCCCAAAAAGCTCCGGTCTTTATGATGTGAGCAAGCGACCGGAGAGAATGGAGTGGTGAGAGTCGGGAGTGTGGAGCAGAGCTGTGTTGGTGGTATATGGGATGTAGTTCGCCACCACAAAACATGAGAGGAGGTAAAAATGAAAAATTCATGTACTTGAATTTGTTGTGGAACTTTTAATGCACGAACAGAGGTGATAGAGTGTTCGAGGTGCGTTGGAAGATGAAGGGACGGAGACATGCAAAGGTAACTGGATAGGAGAATGGGAATATACGTGAACTGGAGTCCTAACTGATTAATGTGAGTGCTAATAAAGCATTTAATTAACGGTTGTATAGTTGAATTGTGTAGGCGTGAGGTTAGAGGATCAATCTCTCCTTAAATTGAGATGCGGTAGTCCAATTTGGAATTGTGAAAGTATTGTAGGTGTGAGTCCTGGCATTTGATGTGGCAAGTGACTTATTTTGACTGTTCTTTTGCCGGATGTGTAATATTCTTTTAAATACAAGATGTTCTATTGCATCATTCTGAGTTGAAGACTTGAAAGACTGGTAAATGAAATTGTGCATAGTAAAGCATCAATGTTCAATCACCAAAGTACATGTGTGGATTGTGAACTGATTATTTATCCATGGGAGAAGAATTTAAAGAAAGGTGAACTTTCACTTTTGTTAACTTGTAGTGCTGCCAATTATGTACTGTTTATTTGCAACTTGTATTGCAGTTCTCTTACTGTAAGGAAAGTGTTAAGTTGTTAATTTTGGTCAATTTGGGAGTGAAATTCTGCAATTTCTGTGGTAATGTAGTATTTTATTGGAGATTGTCCAGTACCACAGATTATGAAAAATATTAGATGAGTGGGAGGACAGTTAGTTGTTTCTACTGCCAAAGAGTTTTATCAACATGTTTATTTATGAATTCTTCTGATTACAATTTGTATGGTGTAATTTCATGGCATGTAAAATTAGCATGTAACAGGATTGCTATGTGATCATGCAGGATAAAGTGGAAGAAAAAATGTTACAATGATTACTTGTATGGTAATGAACCAATATTATCATTTAGATAAGAAATATGTCCAGAGTTGTTAATTTTGGTCAATTTGGGAGTGAGACTTTGCAATTTCTGTGGTAATGTAGTATCTTAGTGGAGATTGTCTAATACCACAGATTCTGAAAAATATTAGCTCAATGGGAGGACAGTTAGTTATTTTTACTGCTGTCTGTAACGTTTCATTACAATGTTTATTCATGATTTCCTTCTGATCATAATTAATATGGTGTGATTTCATGGCAGGTAGAATTAGCATGTAGCAGGAATGCTATGTGACCATGCAGGATAAAGAGAAAGAAAATGTTGCAATGATTACTTGTATGGTAATGAACTAGTATTATCATTAAAACTTTGGGTAATGATACACCCTACTTTCTTGAGTATTTATCAAAAGGTATAAGAAAACTTTGTCAGTCATGAATATTTTTTATACAATTTCTGGAGAAATGGTGCAGAATGTTTATTCTAAAGGTTATATTGTAAATTAAATTTCTATTGCTGTGTTGATCAAAATGGGATGTAAAATTATTATTGAAAAATAAGCGGAATGTTTATTCTAAAGTTTACATTGTAAATTAAATTTCTATTAATGTGTGTTGTTCATAGTGTGGAATGTTTATTCTAGAGTTTAGATTGGAAATCAAAGTTCTATTGTTGTGTGTTGATCGTGATTGGATGTGAATTTATTATTGAAATGAGGGAATTGTGATGAGGAATGTATAAATCTGAATTGTTTTGGAGTGAAGGAACATAAGTGTTGTATAAATTAATTGGAATGATAATATTAATTCCAAGGGACTTAATCATTTGTTCAAAGTTAATAATTTGATTTTCCATTTTTTAAAAGGATGTTAGATGGTTATAATTCTCAGAATAGTTCTAGAAACAGTACTTCTTTGTTGATTTGCTTGTTTTTTTTGTTCTTGTATTTGGGTACAGGCAGCCAGACAATTGTATACTGTTGTGACATTATTTCTGTGCTGTTGCTTTTGTGTTTGTTTAGAAACTTGCAGATGTCTGTGTACTACAGTTTTCATTAAATGTCATTGTTTGTTTTTCGTAACATTGCACTTTCTTTTCTTTTTCGTGGGAAAGGTGTGGAACAACGCAGGCAAGAACCCTCCTTTAGTCCTCGATTTCCTATTAAGGAAATTTAAATTATCAATATTATTATTATTATTATTATTGCATCTCGATGACCAACCGCGGACGGCCCCTACCCACGCCGCCGCCGTCCGTTTGATAGAGCGTTGCGTCACTATATATATATATATATATATATATATATATATATATATATATATATATATATATATATATATATCACCTGACCTGTGTGATTACTAGAGCCGGAAAGGGTATACCCGAATAAGATGGTGAAAACTGCCCCCAAACCAATTCGATAATCGCGATGCTCGTATGAAAGAGAATAACAAATGATGCAGATTCCCAAATATTAGCCTCCTAGACCAATCTGTTGCAGAGATACGAGAAACGTGTTTTTCATGTATTATTTTTTTCTCAGCATCTATTGCATGTTTTAGGCTGAAAAATGGAGAGACGGGGGAAAATAGTTGAATTTTATGGTATTTTTGTAAACTAATTCTGACGCAAAATTCAAATAGAAAAAGTAAACAAAATTTTTAAATGGATTTTCGGCGTGGTAACGTTTTAGTACTGTCTCAGTTTATTTTCCTAGAATGTGTCTTGTAACATTCTATAACAAATATTTTTTCAGATTTTTAAACAATGTGAACAATAGTGAAAGAAAATTAAAACCAATTTCATCAGTTCAAAAATCTGAAATACGCGCCAAAATGTGATTAGAAAAAACGATTTGACCAATATTTAAACATAGATTCAATAACGACACATGAACTCAAACTTTTATGTGTTACATCATTTATAAATCAAACTCAATCATACTATCCATGGTGGAAAGAGATAGGTGGGCTCTCACGCATCCGCCTTCAGACAATGCACTTTAAGCACCAGTTTGCCTCATAATATTAGCGTGTATTTTAAACGCCAAAATTATCACAGTTGCAAGTCATTGAAACAAAAACAGATAAGACCTTTTTTCTTTTCTTTTTTTTCAAGTATTCCATTTTTATTTCATTTACACCTTCATCCTGTTATTTTTGGTTAGTCACCCTTGAAAATTGTCATTTTACGCCACTTTCAAAATGTTTCTCAACACTTCTTGCTCTCCATGTAAGATTGCAGCCAACGTCTGCTCTCGCTTTTCAACCGAAGTGCATCAGGTGCGTCACGCTTTTCAACCGTTTTGTGGTGACATGGTTCGTGACACAAACTGGCGCTGCGCAGAACGAGCAAAAATCGGTGCATCGGAGGAGCCCACTTATCTCTTTCCACAATAGGAATATCAGTGAAACGATATTGTGTCAATTATTAATTGTCTATGGTTGTCTAATTGTCAATAATTAATAAGAATACAACTGGGTAATTTGATTTACATTATAGATATAAATTATTAATATACCTAAAACCGAGTAATTCGATTTATATTAGAAACAATAGATAAATCTAAAAACAAAAGGGGATTGATGATTTTATTTCGATAATATAAATATTTTCTACATAAAGACAAACATTTGTCAGCAAAAAGTTGTAAATCAGACTTCAGTAAGTGAGATTTTTCAATAATTTAATTTGAATTGTTTAAACATTGGTGAAAAAAATTTCCTATCACTTTTGGCGCAAATTTAAAATTTTTGAATTGATAATTTTTTTAAAATTTGCTTTCACTATCGTCTACGTTGTTTAAAAATCTGAAAAAAATATATGTCATAGAATGTAATAAGACACATTCTAGGGAGAAAACTGAGACAGTACTTCAAAGTTATCGCATCGAAAAACCCATTTCAAAAATTTATTGATTTTTTTCTGTTAGAAGTTGGCGTCAGAATTGGTTGAAAAAAATGCCTTAAAATTTAACTATTTTTCCTCCTCTCTCCAATTGTTTTCAGTCTGATAATGCAATAGAAGCTGAGAAAAAAATAGAACATGAAAAACACGTTTCTCGTATCTCTGCAACAGATTGACCTGACTTTTGGGACCTGGAGGCTGATTTTTTGGGAATCTGCGTCGTTTTTTATTTATTCTCTTTAATATGAGCATCGCGATTATTGATTTCGTTTGGGGGGCTACACCCTTTAACCAGAATATTGCATGAAGTAAATTATTTACTACTACGAGTATTAAGCTAGAATAATAATCTGTTTGAAAAAGGTGACAGCGAAGGTTGAACGGACGAGTTTCCTTCCCCTCTAGAGTTCCCTAACTTTAACGAAGCGTCTCCGTGGCAAGTTCACGCGCCGAGGAGGGAGGCTTTCATGGACATTGTTTTAGGAAAACAATTTTACTCAAAATGTAAAAATAATTATGGGCTCTGGGAAAAACAAATTACTCCTGCATTTATATTCCGAAATTCAGGGGTGTATATACTATATACTAATGAAAATAATTCCAATATTTTTCAATCTTCAATATTTGCGTCTTCTTAAAGCCTAAACTACACGACTTTCTCTTTCAGCAATAGAATATAATCTAAAACACATACAAGGGAGTTCGACAATGCCGCAAAATAGTTTTGGGCTCCTCTCCTTTGTTTCCAACAAACAAAATTCCCGTGCAAACGATATAAGACCTTTTAACCGTTTCCCTATTACTCAGTAAATTAACTCAAAATTACTTAAGTATAGAAATAAAAAATTTATGGAAAAATTGTACACATAAAATTGTACTCATGGAAAATTGTACACATGGAAAATAAAATGCGACCGTCAAATAAGTTTCGGCTCTTCTCGTACAATTTGAAAAAATATAAACTAATAAAAATTATCCCAATTTTTTTCCGATCTTCAATATTTGCGTTGTTATAAAACCTAAACTACAAGACTGTCTCCTCCATCAATAAAATATTGTTTAAAACACATACAAGCGAGTTCGACAACGCCCAAAAATAATTTTGGGCTTTCCTCCTTTCTTTCCAAAAAATGGTTAATTCTCGTGCGAACGATATTAGGCTTTTTGACCAGTACATCATTCCAAAGAACCTAAACTCAAAAACACTAATCGTACAGAAATAAGGAATTAATTGGCAATTGTACACATATTGGCAAATAATATGCGATCCTCAAATAATTTTAGGCTAGTATCATTCTTATTCAGAAAAATATATTAATCAAACAGCATGAAATGTTTTTCGAATTTCAATATATGCGTTGTTATAAACCCGAAACTACACGACGTTCTATTCCAGCAATCGACTATTGTCTAAAACACATACAAACGTGTCCCAAAATGCCCAAAAATAATTTTGATCTTCCCTCCTTTCTTTCCAAAAAAGGGAAATTCTCATACGAACCATGTTATACTTTTTGGTCACTTTATCGTTGCGTCAGCAAGAAAACTCAAAAACACAAAACGTATGGAAATAAGTTATTTCCATACGTTTATAAGTTACGATATAAGTTATTTATTAATTGGAAATTGTACATATGTTGACAAATGACATCCTACCCTCAAATAATTTTGGGGTGGTATCATTATATATATATATATATATATCAAACCTAACCAAATCTTTTCCGATTTTCAATATTTGCGTTCTTATGAAAACTAAACTACAAGACTTTCTCTTACAGCAATCAAATATTGTCTAAAACACAAACAAAAAAGTTGCACAATGCACGAAAATAATTTTGGGCTTCTCTCCTTTCTTTCCGAATTATGGAAAATTCCCGTGCGAACGATATTAGACTTTTTTGACCACTATATCATTCCAGAGTATGTAAACTGAAAAATACGGAACGTATAGAAATAAGGAATTATTTGGCAATTGTATACATATTGTCAAATTAAATCTTACCCTCAATTAACCAACTAATTTTGAGGGAGTATCATTCCGATTCAAAAAAAAACACTACTAATCAAACCGTACAAAATTTGTCCCGGTTTTCAATATTTGCGTTGTTATAAAACTTTAAGTGCAAGATTTTCTCTTCCAGCTATTGGATATTGCCTAAAACACAATGCAAGGGGTTTCACAATGCCAAAAAAATTATTTTGGACATTTGACCTTATTTTGAAAAAATGGAGATTCTCGAAACAACAATGTTATACTTTTTGGTCACTTTATCATTACTCTGCAAGAAAACTCAAAAACACAGAACGTATGGAAATTAGAAATTATTGGAAATTGTACTCATGTTGACGAGTGAAATGCTATCCTCAAATAATTTTGGGCTGGTATCATTCTTATTAAACAAATATATACTAATGAAATCGTACCATTGTTTCCCTTTCTTCAATATTCGAATTGTAATAAAACGTAAACTACACGACTTTCTCCCTCAGCAAAAAATATTGTCTAAAACACATACAAAGGCGTTCGACAATGCTCAAAAATAATTTTGGGCGTCCCTCCTTTTCGCCCAGGAATTGGAAAATTCTTGTGCGAACGATATTAGACTTTTGATCACTCTCCCATTACTCAGTAAAAAATCAAAATTACTAAACGTATAGAAATAAGAAATTTATTGTATATTGTACAAATTTTAGTAAATGAAATGCAATTTGAAATAAGTTTAGACTACTCTCATTCTTATTCGAAAAAATATATACTAATAAAAATTACTCCAATTTTTTTTATTTTCAATTTTTTCGCTGTGATAAATCCTAAACTATAAGAAATTCTCATCCAACAATCGAATATTGTCTAAAACACATGCAAGGGAATACGATAATGAACGATAATTTTGAACTTCTCTTTTTCTTTCCCAAAAATTTGAAATTCCACTACGAACAATATTAGACATTGTGACCATTTTATCATTATGCAGCAAGTAAACTCAAAAATACAGAATGTAGGGAAATAAAGAGTTTATTAACAATTGTACATATGCTGGCAAATGATATGCGACCCTCAAATAAATTTGGGCTAGTTCTGATCTTTTTAAAAGTAATATACTATTGTATTGATTCAGTGATGAGTTGTAGTTGACATTTACATAATTGAAATGATTGAAGGCGTTGTCATTGTCAACAATAGTATTTATTTTAAAAATAGCAGCTTTCGATGGCTTAGCCATCATCATCAGTTTTCTGGTACAAGAAAAATATAAAATTAGAATTAACATAGTTACCTAATTTTAAAAACATCTTAGGAAATGAAAGGAGAAGAATTAAAGAAAAGAAAAAGAAAGAATGAAAGAAAGGGGGGACGGAGAGTTAGATCTTTATAATATAAAATAATTTATATAATTTAAAACATCTTAAGAAATGAAAGAAGAAGAATTAAAGAAAGGAAAGAAAGAAGGGGACGGAGAGCTATATCTTTATGTAATATAGTAGTTTTTTTTAATTTAAGCAAGAAAATGAATGAAAATATCGTACATGTACAATTTTGAGAGAGAAAATACGAAAAGTAAGTTGAGCCGTTTCTTACCTGCTAGTAATATACTGTATTCAAACCATCCCAAATTTCTTTCGTTTTTCGAGAAAGCGGAGAAAATTCCCGTGCGAACGATATTAAACTTTTTGATCACTTTTTATTGCAAATTATGTATATTAAAAAATACTGGACGTTTCAAAATAAGGTATTAATTCATTTATTTAACGTCAAAAAACAGTTAAAACTGCGTTAAAAGTACGTGCCATGGGAAAAAGTGAATTGTGTGCACATTTTTAAAATTTGCGATTCCTACACTGTCATACACTACTTGAATTTTGAATTTAAAAAAAGCTCCCTTGTAATAAAATCTATTTTCAAGGATAAATAAGCAATAAATTTTGGGCTCTTATCCATATTGTCCTTCGGAATAATACTTCCTGCTGCGACAACATGGAAACGATAATTTGAATAATTGTATTTCCCACTGAATTCTAGAAGACGTGCGCAGGTAATGAAGTTACATTTATGTCCACAAGCAAAACAAGGGGCCATCTCAGCATTTGCTCAATGGATCAGGAAAACGACGAAAAACCTGATCGAGATGAGGGTCATTGACCCAGAAGCTGCGATATAATACTTGTTACATATTGTTTAGAATTATACAGTCCAATGGTAAATAATACATTAAATATCACTGTTAAAATTAATGTTACTTTCCTTGTGATGATCAGTATAGTCTCTAATTGCATAGAAACAGTTATGCAGCAGAAACGATTTTACTTTGGATTTAAACTTTTCTATCTAATTTAATCGTTTAGTGTCATCTCGCAAAATGTTGTGAAGTAATGTACATGTATTGTATGTGATTTTTTTCTAAAGAGCTGTTGATAGTGTCACCTAATGAATATGACTTCTACGTCGAGTGTTATAGTAATATACTTCGGCATTTTCTGTAATATATTCCCGCCCATAAGCAAGTCATTTTTGACAAAAACCACTGATTCGTAAATGAACAGACAAGGTAATGGTAAAATTTCTAGATTAATGAATAGAGACTTACAAGAATCACGTGGGTGGGATTTGGTTATTATTCGTACAATTCTTTTTTGTAATCTTAAAGTATAGGGGCTATAAGATGTATTTCTCCAGAATATTATGCCATATCTCAGGTGGGAATGAACATTCGCAAAATATACACAACGAGCCATGAAGGCTGACTGAATTTGAATGAATTCTGAACGCGTAGCATAATGAACTTAATTTTGTGTTCAATTCATTTAAATGGACGTTCCATTTAAGGTTTGACTGAATTGAGAGACCTAAAAATTTTGTTGCCTTAACATCAGTCAATGGTTCACCGTTCATTTTCAATGGAGCACAGAATTGTTTATTTGAAATGGAAAACTGCATTAAAACCGTTTTCTTTTCGTTTACTATTAAGTTGTTATCTCGGAACCAATTTGAAAATCTGATATTGTACTATTTACGGTTTCTTTATTGCAAAGAATGTTCGTAACATCCGCAAAGATAACTGTTCTTCCGTTTCGTATCGTCGAGGGAACATCGTTTACGTAAAGTAGGAACAGAATAGGGCCTAAAATCGATCCTTGAGGAACTCCACGTGCAATGGGCAAAGAGTCGGAAAGGTGCGTACGTAATGTTCTATCATTCCAGTAAGGTATTTCCACTCTCTGAGATCGTTGTTTAAGATACGAACATAACCAATCTAGAGCAATACCACGGATTCCATTTGAAAGTAATTTTGAAAGTAAAATGTCATAATCAATGACGTCAAAAGCTATCGAGAGATCTAAAAATAATCTAATAGGTGCCTCGTTTTGATCCAATGATGAGGCGATTTCTTTAAGTAAAGAGAATATGGCTCTTTCCGTAGATTTTGATTTCGTAAATCCATGTTAGCAATCTGAAAGCTCGTCGTGTTTACTGAGAAAGGTTTCCATTCGTACGTAGAAAAAGTCTCTCTAATAATTTTGAAAAACTGACAGAGGAGAAATTGGACGATAATTTTGGATTTCATTTTGTTGCCTTTTGCGGCTTAATTTAGCTGCTTTAAAAATATTTGGAAACGTTCCGGTGCATAACAATGAATTAAATATGTGAGTTAACGGGTGTATAATGGCATACGCACAGGTCTTTAACAAAGAATCCGGGAATTCATCTAAACCGGACGAATATTTATTTTTTAGTTTACCGATTATTTTGAGAATTTCATAGGAAGAAGTTTCGGGAACGAACATCGTGTTAAAAATTTTGGGTGAACGGTCTATTATTGAATTTTGTGGCTGAAGACCCTTAGTGAGATCGGTAGCAATTCTTGAAAAGTATTGGTTAAAGAGACTAGCCACTGTTGCCGGATCGTTCACATTGATATCCTTATATTTTAAAACAACATTCTTTACTGGGTTTCTAGTTGATTTTGGCGTATTTTTTATTATATTTATTGTCCATTGTACACATATTGGGAAGAAATGTACCCCGAAATAATGTTGGTCTAGTCTTTAATTTATGAAAAGAAGTTTACACTAATGAAAATAATCCCCATTTTTTTCGATCTTCAGTATATGCTTTGAGGTAAATGCCAAACTTTATGACTTTTTCTTCCAGTAAGCGAATCCTGTCTGAACCACATACAATGGTGTTCGACATTGCTCAAAAATAATTTTTGACCATTTTTTTCAAAAAATGGAAGATTCTCGTGCGAACGATATATAGACCTTTTAATCACTTTCGCACATTTCAGTAAATAAACCCAAAAATACAGAACTAATGGAAACAAGGAATTTATTGGAAATTGTAAACATATAGGAAAATAAAATGCGACTCGCAAATAATTGTTGTCGGGGCGTTTTGATGAAACAGAAAAATATTTTTGGTGTAATTAAAGACCCAAAATTGTGGCGCGAGATTTTTTTTAGTTATGAAATATTGGGGTGGTTCTCATTTTATTATTCTCGTAGTGAAAGGTTGGTTTCGAATTTTGGACCAAAATTCGCACGTATTTACTGTACAAGAGTTTTCGAATTTTGACAAAGTGCGGGTGCCTACTCTACCATTCTCAATTTTTGAAGCCATAATTGTGGGAGGTGATGGGGTAATAAAACAAATCCTTTTGGTGCCACTAAAGAGCCAAAAATTGATTCAAAATTATTGGGCAAAACATTTTCGTTTTAGAAAATGATGGTGCTTTATATTTTGTTTTCTAAATTAGGGGTGAGTTTCGAAATTTTGAATATTAGCCAACATGAGCCAAAAGTTCAATTATTTCTTGAATGCAAAAAAAATTGATTTTTCATTAAGTAGGGGTGCTAACTTTACCACCCCGTATTGTGAAACCTTATTTTCGGTGTGTTATGGGAATCAAAAGTAATTTTCTTGGTGTCACTGAAGAGCCCAAAATTAACCCAAATTTATGGCGCAAGAATTTTTGAGTTTTCAGAAAATACGGTGGTTTTGATTGTTTGTTTTCTTATTTAGGG
>BLKR01009631.1:0-85933 GCA_011170035.1 Teleogryllus occipitalis
GGGGCGGGGCGTGACGCGGAGGCGACCGCGCCCACCGCCACCTTGGGCAACCAACACCCGCCCCGCCCCGCCCCCGCCTTCGAGGCTGTCGCTGCCACTGGTGCAAGCACTGGCGATGTCGCAGCCCTCCCGATCGACTTAATTGAAGCGACGGAGCTGCCTTTGTGATAAAGAAAAATATTGCTAATTTATCCCATGTTTTTTCAGAATTTTGTTTCGTTCTTCCAGAAATTTTTCATGTCTTCGAAAATACCAATCACGACTTATATAATCGAATTCTGTCTTCATTACCTCTATCATCATTACATTGTTTTTTCAATGGAAGCTTAATTCTTGGGCAATTCTTCAAGCAGATTGTCTGCTTCTCAAACCTACACTATCATGATAAAATAGATTTGACACAAAATGTCCGAAAAGAAGGATGTAACGCGGCTTCCTCAATTTCTGTTCGCTTCCTCTTTTTTATTTCAATCCGCAACTACATTTCTTTGTCAGGTTCACCTTTCTTTCTCTTAACTTTACTTCAAAGCATTCAACCACTTCCGTTTCACCTCAAATTTCGTTAATTTTGTTCTTTCCGTCCACTTCCAAATCTGTCATTTTCGTTCTTTACGTCCACTTCCAAATCTGTCATATTCATATCTACCATGATTATTTCCAATCATCATCCTTATCGGTACTTCAAAGTCCCTTGTCTCGTCTGCTTCTTTTGCGTCCCGGCAACCGCTGTTGGCTCGTTGCACGTGGGGGCAGCCTTCCCGGAACTGCGCTTGTCCCTCACCTACGCACGGCCGCTGCTCGTCGGAGACGGGACGCGCTAGCACGAGGTCGGGCACCGACCGGGCCGTTGCCGCACACCCGCGTGACGCGCCGCGCCGCAAAAGGGAACACGCGGAGCAGATCCTCCGAAGCACCCGGGGATTGACCAAGGAACTCGTTCGCCACGCTTGACTTTCGCTGCTCATATTTCCTGCGGATGAGTCAGTGTAGGTGGGCGAAGACGTGAAGCGGTGCATGTTAAGCGTTATATACGTGTCACGTGCAAGGACGCGTTGAAAGAGCAGCGAGAGTTGTGGAAGTTTCGTGCGTCATTTATGGGACGGGAGGGAAAACGCAATCGAAAATTCCACTATTTCCGACTCGTAGTTCAACCTCCACGGTGCTAGCATTCCACCAGTACTGCAATAACCATATGTCCTACAAATCACTTATCCTTCCAGTTGTAGTCGAGAGTCTTAGGTACTGGCATCATAATAAACAATAAGCAGAATATGTGTCAAGTGCAATGACATGTTGAATGAGCAATGAGAATTGTGGAACTTTCGTGCGTCATTTATGGGACGAGAGGGAAAACGCAATCGAAATTTCCACTATTTCGATTGGTGCCGACTTGTAGTTCAACCTTCGCGGTGCTAGCATTCCACCTGTACTGCAATAACCATATGTCCTACAAATCACTTATCCTTCCAGTTGTAGTCGAGGGTCTTAGGTACTGGCATCATAATAAACAATAAGCAGAATATATGTGTCAAGTGCAATGACACATTGAATGAGCAATGAGAGTTGTGGAACTTTCGTGCGTCATTTCTAGGAGAAGAGGGAAAACGCAATCGAAAATTCCACTATTTCGATTGAGGGCGACCCGCAGCTGAACCTCCAGGGTGCTAGAATTCCACCTGCACTTCAGTAACCGTATGTCCTACATCCTTCCAGTTGCAGTCGTGAGTCTTAGGTACTGATATCATAATAAAGAATAAGCATAATATATGTCGTGTGCAAGGACGCGTTTAAAGAAGTGAGAGTTGAAGTCATTTATTGGAAGCAGAGAAGAGGAAAACCGCTATCAAAATTCCCACGATTTCGTTCACCGTCCAGCCTTCTCAAGTTTTCATTCGTTTCCTTTTAAACCGTTACGCTTCAAACTTTTATTCATATCACCCAACACTTCTTCAAATTACATCAATATTTACTTAATTGGAAAACCCATTGCCCCAGTTGCGGCTTGTAATTACCTCGCGATTACCGCGGTCATTCATGCGTCGATTTCGTTGGCGTGTCTGGTCACGGTCAGAAGAGACCTGTCTCTCTCTCCTTTCTCCGCGCCTTTCTCTTTCTCTCTCTTTCGAAAGGGAATCGGAAGCGAAATCCGCGGCGTCTGGGCTGTCTCTCGCCCACTGTCGCCGCCGCCTCCGCCGCTGAGAAGAGCAGAGGAAGGAGGAATTGCGTGATGAGGGAGAAGTATGCACTCGGCCACGCGCCTTCGCGCTCTGGTTGCTGTTGCGCGGCCAAGCGTGGAAGTTGTTGCTGCGTTCTACGGTAGCTTCATGGTACTTGCTGTAGGCCGTTGGGTGGTGTACGCGGTTTGATTTTGGTAGAACCCACATTAGGAAGATACTCTGGGCGGTGTATGTTTTATTGATTGGTGTGTTCATACTTTTCCAAATATTATTCAATCATAACAAATTGAAGATGAAATGACGAAGATGTTAGTGTATGGTTGATTATTTTCATACTCAGTAAATCATTAATACATTTCTTGCACTATAAATCAACAATTGTTTTTATTTGAGCTTGGGAATAAGTTGAACAAATTCTGTAATTTGCATTTGAGAGTGCGGCTTCACATCTCGATTCATTGGAGTGTCAATGTTTCCGTAACTACAATATGGCGCGTCCTTTGTTTTAGCTTCTTAGGAGATACACAACAGTCATTTTCTTTAATGTATTCTTGACGGGATGTTTGCGTTAGAGAAGGAGCTGGTACTTGACAGTAATGGGAAATTATGGAATGACGAAAACAGATTCATATGACACTTTTTACAACTAAAATTACAATTAGTCATCATTCATTTACGTTGAATAAGGTACTATTTAAAGATTTTAATGAAAATAATAATAATAATAATAATAATAATAATAATAATAATAATAATAATAATAATAGATTTCAGTTCAGGTTTACAAAACTTAATCAAACGTGTTCACTTATGACTTTCCAGCGTAGCTCTTTTTGAAGGTTTCACTCAAGCGTTAATATTTACAATTGCTCGTAATTTAGAAAGTTTTTGGTGTCTGTTATTTCAAAAGTAGAGGGAGACACGCATTCCCCTCTTCTCAAGACGATTGCGATACAAGGTGACCTCCTGCTCTGCCTTCCTAACTGAAAGCATGCGCCCTTGACTTATTACGCTTCATGCTAGAAAAACACAGCTGGGAGGTAATCGATTTGACATTGCGGTCTTTCCTTGGCAAGGAACGTAGGGGATCGACGCTATTCGATTCATTAGAAAGGTCTTCCAGTACCGTAGCTTCTTTGCGGATTTATTTGTAGTTGAAAACGGGTATCGCCGAGAGAGTTTTGGTTGGGTTAAGAATAATTTCATAACGTATAATTTATATTATTCGTCATGCTTTTAGGATTGAGATATATTTTTTCGTTCACTAATATTCAGTCATTTGTGTTAGTCATACTCTAAACTCCAAAAAAATATTACATGTCAGTACAATCCAAATAGTTATAATCATTAAAGAAATAATATGATCAAATAAAAAAAAATATTAAGGATATTTATTGTTTTGAGAATTTTGTTAAAGTGAAACTCTATTTGATAATTGTTAAATTGAAAGACATAATATTTGTTTTCGAATATAATAAATCTGTCTATGAATTTCAATAGATTATTGAAGAGATTTGGAATTTTCATGCAATTCCATTAAAGACACTAAATTGCTTTTATTGAATTTGATTTGGAGTGCGTTAAGAGCTGTTGCAAACATTCACGTTTCGTTGATGAATTACTTTTCGTTAAAAATAAAAAAAATACCTATTTTTTGAAACAACGCTGTGTTATAAATTTCCACTTAGAATTGTGAAAGAATTTTATCTCTTACCTCGAATCAGTAGTTTGCATGTTATTTCAAAAGTTCCAAGATCCGCTATATATTATATTCACAAGATGGACCTTGCGCCATCGCGAGGGATGTCTAATGGGGAAATTCCGAGGCGAATGTTTCGGAGGCTGGGGATTCCCGTGGTCTGTCGACGGCCACATGTCGAGCACGTCGACACTATGTGTGCGAGAGGAGCCGCCGTTTCCAAGAACCATCCGACCCCCTCCCCGTCATCCGCCCGGAAGCAGGCCGTTGCGCAGGGCGCTATTGCGGGCTAACTTCGCAACGGGGTCTCGGGTCGCCGCTGCTGCCTCAGTGTCCGTCCGCGATCGCCGCACCCCAGCGTCCCTGACGGTGACCGGCTGGCAGCCGCACAGTGTGAGCAAATGGAGAAAACGTGGCCAAAACCTCAATTGGCATCGAATTCCATTACCAAGTTATACCTAGGGGTTTTCGAGGTCGCTAATTTCAAATCTGATATCAAAATGACTCAAAACCACATGGCTGATCAAATATGGTGACCAAAAAGAGAAAATGTCTCCGACGAGATACGTACACCCAGCAGAAATTTTTCATAAAATCTTAATTTGCTGAAATTTGCAATTAAACCACCTATATATTCCCTCACAAAGGGGGCATCAGCGATTGCAAAATGTAGTAAACATTATTTTAGAGCAGGTTTTTATAAATATTATAAACCACAGCCTACTACCTCCTCTGACGCCACAAGAACAATGAACGCGTATTCCAACTTTAAACTTGCACAACGCACAACAGGTACAGGAATTAGGTTTCATACTTTCACAACAGATGTACAACACATTCCTCTTTGGAGTGGGATGGTCAGAATTTTCCAAAATAAACTTCAATTTTTGAGGTTTTGGCCACGTTTTCGCCTACTATCTCTTCTGACACCACAAGAAAAATGAACGCGTATTCCAAATTCAAACTTGCACAACGCACAACAGGTACAGGAATTAGGTTTCATACTTCCACAACATATGTACAACACATTTCTCTTTCGATGGTCAGAATTTTTTCAAATAAACTTTAATTTTTGAGGTTTTGACCACGTTTTCGCCATGTGGTCACACCGTGCGTCGCGCCACCGCGGGCATCGAGCGTTCCGCCGCTCTGACTCACGGCCTCCGGCTGCTCAGCCGCCCAGCCGCTCCTGAGTCCGCTTGTCTTGCGTTCCATGCAGACGACTTGCCCCGCTTGGCAGATTTACTCCAATGCCTTTTCGGGCGCCCGGATTGCAGGATATTCTCAGAATGTTTCTGGTAGGACGTCCATTTTGGTCTGTGGAAAAAAATAATTTCAACACGTTTCTCTCTTCTTTTTTTCTTCTGTGGCTCTATTTTATTTCTGTCCTTTACTTCTTCAGCGTTGCCGATTCCATCTCTCCATCTTTGTTTCAATCTTCAATTCCTTCTTTTTATGGTTTACTCTCCCTTTACGTTTTCTAGGCATCCTCTCCATACGCTTATCATTTCTAGGCATCCTCTCCATACGCCCCCACAGGCAGCTATTTTCGCGTTCCTATCATCAGCCATTCCTTCTATTTACTTCATATACGAAAATTTCGAATTTCTACTTTCCGATCACCGATAATCCGAACTGCTGGTACACTGTTGGTAACTGTTGGTGATCAAAATCTCCAAAAAATGTATTAGCTTAAAATTTTCTCATTTTGTAGAGAGTCAGAAACACAACCCGTGCCCCTTTCTGGACCAAAAAGCACCATTTAAAGAATCTAGTTGCTAGCCTAGACTAATCCTAAAACACAGTTTTAGGATGCGTCTGTTGCAGCAAAGCGTGTGCTGCGGGATGCATATGCGCCTACTTTCTCTGTACACCATGATCTGAGGATGTTCATTTTTTCATAAATATTTCTGTTGGGAGATTGAAGGATTTTATATCAACCAGTAGTACACTTACGGGACCTGTGTCGACGGATTCTTATAAATCGTATAAAAGGGTAATTTCTTTCATGTAACGTAAAGGTGTCGCGAGACGCGTCTTGGAACGAGGCTTGCGAGCAGGAGAGCCTGCCTCCTAGCAACTGCGAAGGATGGGGCGGGTGGGCGCGGAGGCAACGGCCGGGCGTGCGTGGGCGATGGGGCGGTGGCGCGGGCGATGCGCCGGCGCAGGGCGGCGCCCCGCGCGTGAGTCAGCCCTCGCCCCGCGGGCGGAGGCGGCGACGCCCACGGGCGAGCGTCAACGCGAGCGCCCCGCGTGCGCTGAGAGGCACACTGCGACACGCCCGCTGGGGAAACGTCGCGTTATGCAGCTGGCTTTTGCCAACGGGGCTTACGCAGCGGTCGCGATTGGCCGCCGCCGTGCGGTGTTTCATATGTCATGTCATCGATACGGGAAATTGAGTTCCTTTTCGTTGTGAAACTGCTAATAGCCCTGGTATTTATAATGAAAACGGTTCGCTGAGGGGAAATCATTATTCGTGAGTCAGCTTGGAAGGAAGTTAGTAAATCTTGGTCTTTGCAATCAATATTTATTGGCGGATGGTTTTCAAAGAATTAATAGATATTTTCTTGCTAGAACATTTCACAATATTCATCCTACTGAATTATATTCGATTTCTCAATAAATATGAAAAGAATTTAACGTAAAAGGTCATTACTACATCTGAAATGACGACAGTATCTGATTTTGTTTTGAAATTATCTCTCGGTATTTTATTCAATACGAAATTCGTTTTGTATATTAGTACCAGATTTGATCGGCAGATTAAGCACCTTCATATTTGATATACAATCGTGTTACATTATAATACCGTGGATTTTGTATTCAGTATTATTACCTAAAAAGCGTTTAATTTTTGGTCATGATTTGCAGAAAAAATCAATACTCATAAAGAACTATGCATTTCTGTCGAGTTTGTAATTCTGTTCACTGCATTCTGAAGAGTTTATTCCACCTAAATAGGATAATTATGTTATTTTCCATCGTAACTGAAACCTTTCAGAGCAATTTTAGACGGAATAATCTGAATATAAATGTCTCATCGTATTATTAGATTCTGTATCCTGTACACAATAAAAATTAAAAGTTTACAGATATATGTATCTTAATTCATTAGCTGACAACATTGGATTTCTTTGAGTATAGGGAAATGAACGAGACTTTACATCTTTCTGGCCCCTGAGAATATGCAATCCTCTGTACCAAGTAAATGGTAGACTTGTAAAACTATTGTAACAAGTCAAACTGATGCTTCAAATCGCAAATCACAAAAATACACATGGTATTTGTTTTACATTACCTACATATTTATGTGTTCAAATGCCAAAAGATTCCATTACTTTTGGTGCGAGAAGCAGGCGAGGCAATTACACCCGAAAGCAATTACGAGCAGTCCTAATGACTCGAGATCCCCTCTCGTAAAACGAAAAGAATTTAATTTCAATCTAATGAAATACCGAACACCAAGTGCTGGAAGAAAAATGGGAAGTCAGCCGAAAATGTGAACTAATTTTCACTAAATCGATATTCAAATACTACAGGAACATTAATGCCACGTCTTCAATTTCTCATCATGTCCCCCATTACATGCATTGATTACTATAATATAATTCCATATTTTATATTACTATATGACAAAATCATTACTTACGAATGAAATTATAATGACACGAGCACTTTATTACGTTCTAGCACAACGATAACCCTGAACCGATAGAGCGCTGCCATTTTTATTGGTTGCTGTGGCAACGGCTGTAAACAGATTAAGAAATGATTTATATTATGTTGTAAATTGGAAGAGAAGATAGAAATTATTAATATTTTCGAAGAAATATCAATGAATACTGATGAAAGGTGATAAAATTTGATTAAAAGAATTCTAAAGACATATTTGTGAAAGAAAGTAATAGTGGTGGTAATATTAAAATGTAGAGAGTAATTGAGCAGCCTTTTTTCCTGCGTGTTTTGCTAAGGTGATTGCATTTTTGAGCGATTTTATTATAATTTATTTTGTACTATTACCGTGTGTTGACTTTACCAGTTATTAATTTAATTGAAAGTAACTTAAAATAGCCAAATGGGAGTTTTATTAAAAACAAAAAAATTGAAAAATTTTAACAATTTTAGTTTTACTGTAGAGGTTCAAGATACAAGGATGTATTGTATATATTTTTTGCTTATTTTATTGATAATGAAGTAGAAGTTTTAGTCAGAAGCATATTCTCATAGGATAAAATAATGGTTGCTAGGCGACCACTGTTAACATGACTTATTTAAAGCCTATGTACGCACTAAGTGAGGATTTAAATAGCTGAACATTCATCTGTAAACAATATACCAAATCAGTGAAAAAGAGTATAGTCATTTTTATACCAATAGAGGGAAGTGCATAATTTTTACTGAGAGTTTATTCCCCAAGGAAAAATGCATTTTTCTCCTGAGGTGTAAACGCTGTCCAAGATCACGATAAAGAAATACCATCGTAACTGTCAGTTAGCAACTGAACGTTTGATTAAGGGCACAGAAGAACCGAAATGTATTGCTCATACTGTCAAATTTTCTAAACTGTAATGTAAACAAGGGAGAAAATATGATCCTCCTAGAAAGGAAATGTTTCACTTCTCTCCCGCATTTGGTAATGTAGAAGCAGACTTCAACTCCAGATTGTTGAACAAAGTATTCGCGTGTGAATGATTAGAAGTCTGAAGAGACAGTAAGGCCTAAAGCGTAAGTCCCCCTCGTGGCACAAAGCGAAGTCGCAATCCTTTCACCACTGAGATCCGGGTTCTATTCCCGTCGAATCTCGTGTGAAATTTGTTCTAACAAAACGAGTTTGGATGTTTCACAAGGGCTAGTCCAACCCCTGTGAAGTATCCTAAACCCCTATCCTTATTCCTTCCCAATTCTGGCCGCTGGGTAGTGACGCAGGAGCGCGTAGTAGGAGGCGCGTACGCGGAGATGCTACCTGGATGCAGTTCTCATGACAACTGACTGCGACGTGACGTGACATGACATGTTAGTAACGGAGGATTACTCTCCAATAGCGCACATAAATGGAGGATTATTCCCCAGCGCAAAGCGCTCAACGCCCCTTAAGGGGCTTGGAGACGCGTTGTCTCAAGTTGTAGACGAAAAAAAAGAGCAAGGCCAGCCCACATTGTTGGCAAGCGCTGGGCGTGGCGAGCGGGAATTGGGAATTGGGAAGCGGGGAGTGGGAAGCGGGGAGTGGGACGCGGGGAGTGGGATCCGGGGAGTGGGAAGCGGGGATTCGGAAGCGGGGAGTGGGACGCGGGGAGTGGGAAGCGGGCAGCGAGGCGCGGGACCCCGTGGCGAGGGGTGCCCACCATTGCCACGATTGTCAAGAGCATGAGGGGGGAGGGTCCAGGTGCTGGGATTGCCGCATGGCGGATGCGGGCTGATTCAGCGGCCGGGGGCTGCCCGCCGCGTCGCCCTTCGCGCAACACCTCCACGTAAGAGACCTTCGCATTCGAACAGTGAGTCGAAACGTCTCCGTGTGTTATTGGCCTCAGCCCCGTTTCCCTGCGTGACGTCATTTGACGTGTGAGTGAGCGTATCGGATTGGTTCTCGCAGAGGGATAACGGGGCTTGCGGTTTGTGTGAATGGGTAGTGACGTAGTTGGGAGACTGGAATTTATTGTTCGTTGACTGTCATTTTGCTTTCAGTTTGGATGTTTCATACAAGGATCTTGCGCGATAGTAAGAAGAAACTTGATTGAGCAAAGACATTAAGGTGAAAGTTCAGTTAAAACTGTCAGTGCTTTTACAAGCATTTGTGAGTTGATGGCATTACACGTTAGCGTTCATTTATAATAAATTATTTCTTTTGAAAATCACATCTAGAAAAAATCCCAATGGGTTTTCTATTATGCTGTCAAATATTGAAATGAGAAGATATATTACATAATTTAAGTACGTTGACTTCTCAATGCTATTCGAGGATTCATGTATTTTTTAATAATGAAATATGTAAAAAATAAGTAACAATCTTTCGGATACTTATAAAACGATTTATTTGTCCTGATTTTTTTCCCAAGGTAATAATGGTTTGACGCAAGCTTCAAATTATTTATTTTTTAAACTATCAAAATGAAATAAGCAAGTTTTGGCTAATAAATTATTTATTTGTGGTTTCAAATACTGAACGTATTTAAAAATATCTAAGGTAAATAGAGGAAAGAGAGATCTTTTATCCCTACTTGTGCTTCGTATACTGTAACCTTGGGAAGATGCAATTGGTGGGTCATGTCGACGATATAAATTCTTAAGAACTGTATAAAAGGACTTCCTTTCTATAAATCACTCGGACGTCTTTAGAACTCTTTCAAGAATAGAGCCCACAAGAAAAAGATCAGAACGACCAACGCCAGACGCTTCAAGCCTTTGTTCGTCTGCAAGAGAAGCTCCCCTTCAGCTTCCGTGCGTTAATAAGAAAGTCACGCGACCGTCTCGCAGCTTGAACTACCCTTTTCCCTCCAGGCGAACAAGCAGTTAAAGGTCTCCTCTAGGTGGCTGACCACTTCTTTCAACTTTCTCTCCCACATTTGAATGCGAGATGCCGACCAGGCTACGTACCAGGAGAGTGAGGTCCTGCCCAACGCATCTCCATACTTGCGTAACGCTAATCATGAAACAACGCCGGAGGGACTTCGAAAGATAATGCATGCAAGTTTGTTTGTATCATTCCTTAACATTCAAAGATGCAGGTATCAAAACAAACTAACTCCGGGTTTGAGGAGGCGGATTCTCCCTGACCTGCAACAATGGAATCTAACTTCCCCACAGCTTCTCGATCTTTTCCGACGAAGGGAAGCAATTCAATTGTGCGAGAGGTGTAGAGAATAGAAGTGAAGGGAACTGGTAGCAAGGCGTTCATTAAGATTCCAGCACAGAAGCCTCGGGAGCCTAGTGATGAGAAACTACAGAAACAGGTCTAAGAAGGCGCGACCTCTTGAAGTCGAGGCCACCGCTGTAATTGCATTGCATTTCTGGGATGTCTCGTGGGCAGAAAAAATAATGATTATATTGAACTCCAGCGCTGTTTGGGAATTGGAAATATGATTATTTAAGTGTAATATTAAATGTTGGTTTTGTATAAAACCCAATAGAAATACCACGAGAAGTTCTGAAGTAAATGATAAATTGACGACTCATTTAGCAGGAAATGAATTTATCTGAGAAGCTCAGATACTCGAATGATATTTAGAGCGAATATTCCGCGAATAAATATATAAATATACTCTCAGAAACGATTCACATTGTTTTACTGCGACTTGTGTTCCCGCGTAATAAACCATGAAGTGCACACTACATAATTACAACGTTAATATCAATCAATTTTGGTCAATAAATGACAGAGTTTGGTTAAAGTTTATATGAATAGTGACTCTCCATTGGTCAACTAGCACAGGAGTGAAATACTCTTGATTTTCATAAAAAGTGAGAGATACGATGTCAAATATTTGCGATGCCTACAAACATGTTAAAACTGCTCCTTATGTTGAACATTACTTTGCAACTTGCACATAAGTTTACATTTGTAAGTAAAAGTAATGATAGTGTTAGAAAACTATTATACTAACGCTATGGAACTATTATACATACTATGTTAGAATGCTCTCCGATGACAAACATCTGGTGATATCGATGATGAAGATGATGATGGTAAGGTGTAGTCTTGGAGTGTTAGCGAGAGAGGTGATTTACGCCTTCGGGCCCCATCATTTCTGAGCAGATAATTATAGTACTTGCCGTTGCATTTTATGCATGTTTGATGGTAGTAATCATGATAGGTGAATGACAGTGACAGATAAGACAAACCTCAATCAAAGTAGTACTACAATGAATGTTTGAAGAATTTGAAGGTATTATTCAAATGGACATTGACAGAGTTAATACTGAAAAGTAAGTTAGTAGTGAAGGGAGATCTCGGTGACAATACGAGAGATCTCATCTGATGTGCAACAGGATTTCTATTTGCGCGTGTGCATGTCTGAAGAAATACTTCATGATGAATGCAATGAGGATGTTATCATACATAGATAGTATAACTGGCTTTCATTTAACGCTGAGAGGGTGGAGGTACTGAGGTTCATTGAGTTATGACTTGCACTTCCAGACTCGAGTTTATGGACTTGATCAATGTACACTTATTGTTATTGATTGGTATACTCGTTTATCAATCTGTCCGTCTTCTACAGCTGACTTGCCCTTTACATTACCGCTGACTTTTTTTCATCGAACTTCAATTAAAAATAAAAAAATTAAATTTTCAAAAAATATTTATCAACTCACAGAAAATAACGATAGGCCGAGAAAATGTTTAAAATTTTAGAAATCTGAGGTGACAAAACTATTTCATTTTTTAGCCTCCCTTTCTCATTAAAAGCAGAATCAATTGCTTCACGGATGTAAAATAAGATTGCTACGCGGAAGAATAGTAAAATATTATATAATACCTTAAAGAAATCGTTTATCCAAACGAGAAAAAGTGTTACTTCACGAGCGACGAAGAAGCGAATGAGGTATTTTTCTCGAGGAGAAGGGAGTTTCGTTACGATGGTAAATGTAATATTCAAGTTAATTTGATTCCATTTATTTTAATCTTAATATTTAAAAATGTATGTAGTTTAAACTTTTTTGTAACGCGTAGAGCATTTCAATTTAATTCTACACGAATATTATTGAATGTCTGAGAAAAAACTTAGAGCTCGCTATTCAAAATCTTATACGTCCAAGGAAGGGCTTGTCGGAGCGGGACGGGTCCAGCATGAAGAGACAGAGGGCGGGGTGATCGGGAAGAGGGGTGGGACGGAGCAGTGAGGATGAAGTTTGGCAGGAAGTACGAGGGGGGGGAGATTCGGTAATGGAGCGGAAAGAAACGAAGGGAACGGAACGGTGAATGGTATGGGGGGGGGGCGTTATTGGATGGTGCTGTTGGGTGGTCTGAGGGGAATATAAAAAAAATCCATTTTGCACCGTAATTTCAGTGCATTATATTTTGCATTGAAATTATGGTAATAATAAATACCTGGGCAACGCCCGGAATCGCAACAGCAGCAACAACTGAAAGTTAAAATTAATCATAGATGTTTAATATAAAGAATGATTAAGCTAGAAACACGAATCAAATAATTACCCATTTGCGTACGGAAACTTCTATCAATTCAGGAAAGTAGTACTTTCCAGCAGGCAGCAACAAGGGTGTGCATGATACTAGTAAATATTATCACCCAGATGTAATAACATCGGTGCCTCTTTCTAATTAATTTATTCATTACATCAATATACTATCACGCAGCGTCTTTTAAATTTGGAATAATATAACGTAAATTATTTGTTTTTTTCACATTTATTTTACGAATATTTTTTCTCGATTATGAATTTATTTGTAGTTAATGGCCGGAAAGGGGGGAGGAAGGGAGGGGGGAGCTGGAGGGGCGCTGGGCGGCGGGGCGGCGGGCGGCCTTGGCCTGGAAGGCGACGTGCTCCGCTCTCGGGCGCGGGCGCCGGCCACGCCGCTGCCAGGGAAAGTGACTCCCCCCCTCGCTCGCGGCAGCCACCACCCCACTCCGCAAGGGCTGCCAAGCAGCATACGGTCTTGGATTGCCTCTTTTCAGCTCTTTCCTCTATAGGGCTCCTGGCTCTATAAAAACATCCTGTGGGGTTCAGAGTTAAAAAGAGGGGGTCTTTAGAAATTATATATATATATATATATATATATATATATATATATATATATATATATATATATATATATATATATTGATTTTGCTTTTATAGGTTATTCTTTGAAGGTAGTTTTTTAATTATATTTTGTTAATTGTGTCAAGTATTAGTTTTAATAAATAGTGTCTGACACTGTTTTTGTGATGTGCACCGACAGCTAGATAGGAAAAGAACTGGAGTTTCCTCGTGGAGTTTAATTGCTTAACAGAATGAAACAAAAGTGTCATGAGCGCAGAGCTTTCGTCCAACTTCGGTTATAAAAATGAAATACTGAGGATGTGGAATATGATAACGACGATGATGACTATGCCAGGATAAATGCTATTAGTGACATGACGGAGAAGTGAAATATCGAGAAAAGAGAAAATGAAAAACAGAAAATATATTGCTTTCCTGAATTTTTGAAAACGTGCACAGAATTCATTTCTCTCCATTGCACGTCTCACTCAGTTGTTAACTGTTTTTGACATGAAATAAATAAATAAATTGCCGTTAGTAACTAGACGGTCACCCATCCAGGAATGTGCTCGCTCGTGGCGCATAGCGAAGTCGCTAGCCTTTCACCACCGGGTTCGATTCCCGTCAAATCTCATGTGAAATTTGTTCCAACAAAACGAGATTGGCTGCTTCACAAGGGCTAGTCCAACCCCTGTGAAGTGCCTTAAACCCCACCTCTATCCGTATTCCTTCCCATTTCTGCCCGCTGGGTAGTGACGCAGGAGCGCGTAGCAGGAGGCGCGTACGCGGAGATGCTACTTGGCGGTCCTCTTGACAACTGACTGCGACGTGACGTGACATGGCATATTTGTAATGGAGGATTGCTCCGCAATAGTGCATATTAATGAAGGATTACTCCCCAGCGCAAAGAGCTCAACGCCCCTTAAGGGGCTTGGAGACGCGGTGCGTCAAGTTGTAGACTCAACAAAAAAAGTTAATCACAGTAATAATTCGTTTATCGCATTTGACAGTAACTTTTAGGCCAAACGTCCATTTCAAGGATGGTTTCTTCCCCTTGTGTGCGTGTTCCGATTAAGCGGTGAGACTGTGACCGCTCATCGCGCAGCTGCGATAAGCGAGCGAGAGACAATGCCCCGCAGAGGGTGGATGGAAACTCTGTGGAATGTGGCGTAGCGGCATTCCGTGGATGTGGCGTCTTGTTAGCAACACAGTGACCTCTTACAATGAAATTGAATTTGCGCAAACGGCCATGTCCCAGATTTCTTTAATTGAATTACTTCGTAGGTTTTGAGTCTGGATTCGGATTTACACAATTAGTTGTCTTCATTGAGAATTGTGAAATTTCTGTTAGAAGTGGTCTTTTAAATAGTTGAAAGAGGAATCCTTTTGTGATTTATATAAACCTAACTACACGCAAAAGGATAATTGCCTACGAAATTGAAAACTACAATTTCCAGTATTTGAATAATTCAAACAATTTCACTGCGGCAAACCAAACCATGTTACAGAGGTCCAATATTTGTGACCGGAAAAGTACTGTTAGTCACTGATTTGTTTGTTTTGCGGAAACCTTGTTACCTACATTTTTTTTCCAGAATTTGCAGAAAACTATTTTCCAGTTGTTTGAGAACGGTTATCTGCGAATTCCTTCAGTTTTATGATTTTGTATGTATCTTTTTTGATTTTTATTATACTCCGAAGATGTGCTCAAACGAATGCTTAAACCTTTTGTTATAAGATAAATTGCGAAAAATTGATTGTAAATGTATTGTACGTCAATAAAGTTATATAATATATCATTACTTATTTCTCTAGAGAAAATGTGATAATCCAAGTCCTAAGCATAGAAAGAATTTCCAAGCCCGACAAGAGGTTCTCTTGTTGTTGTTATCGTGCCAATAAATAAAATTGTTTTCCAAGTAGTTTGTTATCGAGTTGACTAAATATTGTCTGAAGAAAAGTAATTATAAAATGATGGAAATAATAAACAACACTTGAATTCTTTTCCGATATCTCACCCGACGTTGAGGTGAATGCTAGGTATTTGTAGACATTTGATGTTGATCTTACAACTAGAATTCGGAAAAATCATAAATCGTTTCTATTCTCCAATTTAGAAAAGTTGTATCCAAGATGCATAGGTCGAGAATACCGATTGAAAGATGATTACGATGACGATTACAGGAAATATTGACGAGGAATGTAGTGAAGCGAGAGGCGGGCAGGCGGAAGATCTCCGAGAAAACCTGCCGCGAACTCATCCGGAACTGACGCGCGCTCCCAACGCAGCGGAACTGAACATCACGGGCGTAGGCGCGCGGAGGTCAAGCGCTCTCACACGGGCATCACTCCCAGCCTCCTTTTCCGCCTTCGGTCCCTCCCCTCGCCTCGCCTCGCCGCCAGCGCCTACGTCTCCCACACGCGCGGCTCCCTGCAAGGAACCGGGAGCGGCGCGGGCGGCGGGAGGCGGAAGGGCGACGGAAGGCGCTCTGGGTCAAGGCGCGGAGGCGCTGCGGGCGATGGCGCGCCGCCCTCCTCTCCTCCGCCACCCACCGCCTCTGATGCCGCCGCAGCTGCCGCTGCTGCCACCTCTGCCGCCACCGCCACCGCTACCGCCAGCGCTACCACTAACGCTACCGCTACCGCCAGCGTTACCGCCAGAGCTACCACTAACGCCACCGCTACCGCCACCGCTACCGCTACCGCAACCACTACCGCTACCGCCAGCGTTACCGCTAGCGCTACCTCTAGCGCTACCGCCAACGCTACCGCTACCACTACTGTCACCGCCACCGTCACCGCCATCGTCACCACTACCGCTAGCGCCATCGCCACCGCCACCGCTAGCGCCACCGCCACCGCCACCACCACCACCACCACCACCACCACCACCACCGTTCCCACTACCGCTACCGCTACCGCAACCGCCACTGATACCACCACCGCTACCGCAACCGCCACTGCCACCGCTCCCGCTCCCGCTCCCGCTACGACTATCGTCACCGCTACCGCAACCTCAACCGCCACCGCAACCGCCACCACTACCGCAACCGCCACTGGTACCGCAACCGCTACCGCAACCGCCACCGCCACCGCCACCGCAACCGCAACCGCCACCACTACCGCTACCGCCACCACTACCGCCACCATCGCCACCAGCACCGCCACCAGCACGTGACTGCCATCGGCATTGCTACTGCCACCGCTACGAACATCATCGCCACCTCCGCCGCCACAATCGCCACAGCCACCAGCGCCTCCACCACCACCACCACCGCCCCCGTCGTCGCCGACGCTGACGCCGCTTCCGCTCTTTTTGTTTCGGCGACGGCGGTGTCGTGCCGGTGGCGGCGCTCCCGCCCACCGCTGCGTCCGGCGCCGCCGGCTCCGCTGGCTCCAAGGGCAGCGCGGCTGCCGCGGCGGAAAAGGAAAGTTGTTTGGAAGCGGCCCGGCGCGGTGGGTCCCCAGCGCTGCGCCGCGCCGCCCCGCGCCGCTCCGCGCCGCCCCCGCTTCCGCGCCACCGGCAGCGCCCGTCCGCCCGTCCCCACGCCGCGCCGCCCCACGGTGGTGCATTTTCCCGAAATCCTGGCCAAAACCTCAAAAACGAAATCGCGTTTACTGAACTTTTGCAAACACTACGACACACTGTGTACTTGGGGGCATCTGTTTCTGCCCACTTAGTGTCTCCGGGTCAATTCCCCTGGCATCAGTAGTCCCCCGAACTTACCCTTCTCGGCCAGTTTATGTAGAAAAATATATATATTTATATTTCACAGATTTAAGCAGTGCATTATTCTGGTATTATGTTACCAGCTCCCTTACGTTATAAAGATAATCCGAAATAAATTTGGTCGTCGTAGAAACCATACTGTAGCTCTCATAGATTTTGGCCAGGAAATCGCCAAAATACACCACTGTGCGCCGGGGGCCCAACACGCCCGGCTGGTCTAGGGGCCTAAGTTCTTAGATCAGCTCGCTGCTGTCGTGAAAGCGATTCCAATGACCTTTGGATTTTATGGGGCATTAACTCCGTACATTCGTGTTAATTTGAATTTTAAAAAATTCGAAATGCTCTGCAAGATAAAATAAAATATTAGTTTTGGAGGAAGGCAGTTTGAATAAAGATCTCAAATCGATACATTTCAGGCAAGATATTTTTTGAGATTGAATGTTTTAAAAATAACCGTTGTAACCATGCGTTCCAATTAATATAAAAAAACATAAGACTACAAAAAAATGATTAATTTGTGAAACAAATTGTATGTTCAACAAAAGTGACTTGTTATAGCGTAGAGTTTTTTGGCACTTGCAATAATCATAAAGTAATTGAGCTTTTGATCGGGAAGGGATTTTGAGTGTACTTGGCATTTTGAGTTTACTAATGCATGGTTACCACTTTAGAGGAGGCGCCATGTCAATAGTAGAATTAGAAGCAGAGGAAGGCAGAGGAAGGCGGAGGATTCTGAAATAGCCTTAAATTAGATTTGTAATTCGATTCATCTAATTTAATGTTTATTTTTATCCGACATTTTTGACTTATTATTCATTAGATAAGATCATCGTAAAACTTCACTCAAAATATACATTTCCTTGTCTCTTGCTGTCACTTCTCGTCGTCTAGTTGATGTCACAACTTCATTTCACTTTCTGTGCTGTTAAATGACTGGGCGACTTTTCTTCTTTCGGTGGTTCATGGTCAGACTTTTTGGATTGATTACTAGTGATTCCGGGTGCGTCAACTGCTAAGTTCATTATTCCCGTAAGTGCATGTTTTTGCTCGGGAGGCGGCGGAAATCTTATCCCGCTGGATGGCGAGATCTGGCGTCGACCTACCGTCGGCTAGCAAGGTTTTCTCAACCCGGCATCTCCCTCCAGCAGGGCACCGCCCCCGCTGGGAAAAGCTCTAAGCTCTCGACCGGTCTCCCGGCATGTGTGGTGGTGTAGTGCATGCAAGTGTAAGTGCGTGAAAAGGGTACGATGGGACAAGGACGAGGTTGGAAAGATCGCGTTCGGTTCGTGACCAATTTGTTAGGGTACTACTCCGGCATTCGCCTAGTGTTGATCGGAGAAACCACTGAAAACAACCGAACAGAGGAGCCGGTCGCTATAATTCTCCTGATAGCGACAGAACCCGACTTAGCTATCTAGCGAGTGTCGAAAATCCGGCCACGGTCGGGACTCGAACCCCAGGACCTCCCGGTCAGAGGCAGTGCATTGACAGTAGTTGATGCCCTGAGCCACCTCTCCCGGTCGGGGTTTTTATGGAATGAATTGTGTGTGTCTATTTAGGTTGTGAAGAACCCTTGCCTTAATCCGACGGATCATTCGCGTGGCCTCCGTTCGCGCCGTCGCCGCCGCTTTCTTCTCGACGCGAGAAGAGGCGCCTGCAGGGCGGAGGCGTTGAGCGGGCGGGGCGGGGAGGGGCGGGGCGGGGCGGGGCGGGGCGGGGCGGGGAGCGACGCCCGACGCTCGCTTTCCTCCGCTGGCGCTGGAATGCCGCGTGGGCGGGAGGGAGGGCGAACGCCTGCCCCGCCCCGCCCGGCCCCGCCCCCTCCCGCCCCGCGCCGCACCGCCTCGATCCGCCTCGCACCGCATTCCATTGTGGCCCCGCCCTCCTCCCGGCAGTGCCTCTCCTCCTTCTCCTCCTCCTCCACTGCCTCCACGCCTTCTCGCCGTTTCCTCTGCTCGCGCGTTGCGCTAGTCTGTTTTAGACAGACCCCGCTTCCCCCTCCCCCTCTCTATCCCAGATTTCTCTTGATTTCTCTATCATTCGCCAGCACGAGCTGACAGCAGCCAAAATGTGAGAGAGCGGTAGAGATTCGAGTGTACCCTTGTTGATTTGGAAATGCTTCTCTACCATGTTCACAGTGGAGATTCGTTCTTCGAATAAGGTAACCAAAAACATGTGTATGTATTGGAGGGTAAATTGGAGACTAAATTGTTTATTTGATATTGGATATCGGAGCGATATATTTATAAAATTGAATTCAAGTAGTTTTCACATTGAAGTGCGATACAAAGTTTATTGAGAGGAACGAATGGAAAGACCAACAAACATTCACTATCAAAAAAATAGTTATTTTGTATATAATTTATTGGTAATATATCTGCAATTATAGAATACGCAAAAATAATCCACTGAATTTCAATTCATCTGAAACGTCACATCCTTGATCTCTCATGCTGTAGAAACTAGGTCAATCAAATTCGTGAGGTGTAGTGGTCGTGAGTAGCGATTGGGAAAGGTCGGAATACAGCTGATGAATGGAGATCAGCTCTAAAGATGACCGTGAGCCATCGATCTTGAGACACGCAACGTGTTATTGCGGGAAGCACAGCAGCGGCACGACGTTCTGGAGTTTGGAAGAGGCAAGCGATCCTGCGGCCGATGCCTTGATGAAGTGAATGTCAGGAACTCTCACCAACACTGATTGCTCCCGATCATATTCCCCCGTTCCCCGTTCTCGCCCCGGTACGCGCTCCCGGGCATATCCACGTCCTCGCCCTCACCTGCCTTTGCCTTTGTGGCCTTGCGTGAACCAACGTCACCATCCTCTCCGCTTGCAAGGATCTCACTTGTAGGATCTCCACAGGGAGATGGTTACACAGCCATTCATTCCGAGGCAAATTATTGAATGGATTAGTCTATTTGAATACTACATGCAGATTTCTTCAGTGAAGATTTCTAGGTCACTGGGACTTATTGCATATTAAGTGCGTTTCTCATCATATATACAATACCAGAAAACATGTTTCTAATATATTTCGCATCATTATTTTATTTTTAATTAGCTTTGTTAAGCGTTTATAACTTAGAAAAAACTTAAGAAATTGTATACACGCACAATGAGAAAACACAAAATTTAAAGAGATAGATTTGTTTAGTGAATGAGCGAATTATTAAATTCTACAAATGTGCATTTATATAGTTTTTCGATGATTATGTTTCGTGTCAAAACATACGTTATACTCGTAGGTTTCATATACCTACTTTCTGCTGTACTGATATTATTATAAAAGGTAATTTGTTATAGTTTCCTGAACCAATTCGCATGCGTTGTAGCTTTCGTAAATGATAGTAAATGTTAATCACATTTACTTCTAAGGTATTACGTGTTTAGAAATGTCATTGGCACATCAACTTCCTTGATTGGCGAACGTCTAGTACTCTTGGATGATTCTAGTGGGGCAAGGAGCACTTTCCTAACGAGAAAGGTCTCAAAGAGTTGGAATGCACAGGCTAAAGCCATATAAAGCACGAAGACTCATTACTTATTCTGCTTTGCCGTTAAACAAGATACTTTCTAAATGTTAAGAAAATAAATAACTGAAATTTAAAATTGAAAACTTGTTAATCAGATTTGAAGAACACTTTCTTTTTGTGCATATGTGATGAAACATGTTTTGATGCTTGTAATGTATGTTCTCTAAACTATATTTCAAAGTTCTAGATTGTGGCATCCAAGCTTTTATATGGTGGTTTTGAAATTCTTGTAGGCGTTAGAAATAATGTTGTCACGAAAAAATTATTAAAATGAATAATAATTGTTAGAACCTTTTTTTTAAATTTATTTTCTTCCTGTTCGGCAGTTTTGCCTCTCAGGGGTTTGTACATTTTTATTTGTAATACGTAACGTTTGGGAATTCACGTTTGAGCATATTACCTCTCACTCTTGTATCTTACTACTAGCTAATTTACAGGATTTTATACTTATATTTCTAATACTTACAACTAAACAATACACAATTTTTGACATACAATACACAATTTTTACATACATTATACTTTCTTAAATCTAGATACACTCTATACATACATTGGGATAAAGATTTACATATTTAATACATATTATTATGGGGGTTTAAACATGTCTTTGGGATATCGAGAGCGAATTCTTTTGGGATTGATTAAAGTTTTTCCCATTGTGAATTTTGTACTGCGAGGAGAGGATGAAAGAAGAGTAAAAAAATTGTTACGGTTTTTTCTTATATGCTCAATTATGGGTTCTATTTGAAGTTCCCTTTGAATATGTGTATTTGATATGAACCAAGGGGCTTTTGCACATTTTCGTAAAACCTTGTTCTGTACTATTTGAAGTTTTTCAATGTTGGTTTTAGCCGGACAGGCATATGTGAGTGATGGTCTAATAATAGATTTAAATATTAAGATAGCACATTCCAAATTTAAGGCTGAGCGGAAGTTAATTAATGGGTATAGTTTTGATATGTAAGAACCTGTGCCTAGTTTTAGTTAATATTTTTATTAATTATTAGAAGCGGCATTAAACGTTTCTAACATTTCCTAACATTTCTCCGTGGAAAAGACGATCGAGGGAAACCAGATCAAAGACTTGTTAGCTTACATTCGTGCCGACGATCAGGACCAAGAAAGTTTTGTAAGGAAAGCAACATCTGAATCCACATAGACAGCGAAACCTCTTGGCTCTTACACAACCGTAGTACGCACCAGGACAACTCGTGGGTTCCGGATAGTCAAGCAACGAGCAGGACCGAAAGTTGGACGATCCTACAGAACCGGTGTTTTCAAAACCGGCAAGGCCACTTACACTTTTCTTGAAATCAGGCATCTAAGATTCTTCAGCATGCAACTGCACTTTTTTGCGATTTCGGGATTTTTATTAAAGTATTATTCTTGTCTAGAATACATCTTATACATAAATGTGTAAAACGTGTATGAGGAAACATTGAAATATAAATACCTTCTAACAAAGTTGTGAAGTATTTATCAGGTTATATATTCAAATAATATTTTCTCAGAAAATTTGGGAGCTTGAGCATAATATTTGAGATTTATTGACTTTACCATACTCATTTAAACAATGAAATTGAAAGTAATCTTCCTACATCAATTTGTATTTATCAAACTATTTTGTTGTTACGTTCTTGCCTATCTCGAGAATAATTTTCAGTAGTGACACTGACAATGGGAGAAAGGCAGAGCATTAAGTACATTACGCTGACCGGTACTCGTAAAGTGTACGTCGTATTACAAAGTACGTTGGTGTAGTCCCTCCCTGGAAGGCGTGATGTTGGGGAGGTACCCTGGAGGCGGAACCAACGGAGAAAGCGGCGTCGAGGAAACTGTAAACAGTCGAAGGTCGCTCCGCGCACGCTGTACGCCTGCGCCCCCGCTTCCACGCTATCATTGCCGTAATTACCACCGACCACCGGCCGGCGGCGCCGCTCGAGCCAATCACCATCGACTCGTCAACGTCGCCACGGTTGCCTCTGCCTCCTCCATTCATGCACCTCTTCCTTCGGTCTTCCCAAGCTCTGCCGCTCGAACATCACCACAGAATGGCTACACTCCTACCTACTGCAACATAGTGACAACGGTGCTATTAAAGCAGAATTACAGCCCGTTGGAATCATCGGCATCCATTCTCAATTTTTTTTTCCATAGATCCGGAGATAGTGTCACCCACTAGAACACCAGCTAACGCCACCAGCTAAAGCTGTAACCATCCATGTACCGCTGTCTCTCTATCCCTACTTCCACGGAGCAGCGGTCCAACATCGTCACCACCGTGACTACCACTTTTATTCCACCGATTCAGCGGACCAAGTCACCGCCGTCACTACCACTTTTATTCCACCGATTCAGCGGTCCAACATCGCCCCCGCCGTCACAATCACTTTTCTTCCACCGATTCCGCGGTCCAACTTCGCCACCGCCGTCACTACCACTTTTCATCCACCGATTCAGCAGTCCTACATTGCCACCGCCGTCACTCCCACATCTCTTCCACCGATTCAGCCGTCCAACATCGCCACCGCCGTCACTACCACTTTTCTTCCACCGATTCCGCGGTCCAACATCGCCACCGCCGTCACTACCACTTTTCCTCCACCGATTCCGCGGTCCATCATCGCCACCGCCGTCACTACCACTTTTATTCCACCGATTCCGCGGTCCAACATCGTCACCGCCGTCACTACCTCATTTCCCTGCCACGATATGCCTGCGGAGGCGGCGCTCACGCGCGCGTGCCGAGGGGGAGGCGAAATCGGTGACCCAATTGAGGCCGACGCTGACGCCAGCCACGTGACCGGCCCCCCAGCCGCACGTGCTCCAGCGCCCGGGTTCGACACCCGGAGACGGATGTCATGGAATCTCGCCCGGGTTTTCGCGCTTCATAATCGGCTTATTAAATTTCATTTCTGAACATTATTTTATTGTTAAGCGACATTCGCGCTAGACTCAGTCTTTTTGCAAATGCATATTGAAAATATTTTTTGCGTGGGTAGTGAATAAAAATAGACGAATTTGAGGAAAGTGGATTGAGAACTACTTCATTACGTCTTGGAATAATTCAACAAGACGTTTCTGTGCAAATTTGATATCAATTACCAAGAAATTAGTTTTGTAGCCAGTTATAGAGTTTACCCCTTCATTACTCAATTCTAGACGGTATTTTGCATGGTAATTTATTGTGTTAGGTCTCATTACCAGCAACGAGTGGAACACAATTACAACTAATACCTTTTTGTGAACATGTAAGGGGAGAGTAATGATTGATAATAAATGCACAATTCACAAGAGAAGTCGTTCATCTCAAAATTTTCATTTTGAGGGAGAACGTTGATGTACAGAGCAGGACCGTTTGTTCTACGTCTAAAGTTAGTATACTCTGTAAATCTATTTGTGAACTATCTTAAAGGATTTGTTTACTAGAAAAACATACAATTTTCTGACCATATATCTTTATTTGATTAAAAAATTGATTTTTGGGATGTCCTTTGTTTTGTGAACTGACCATATGTGCGTTTTATCTATTAACCTCTTTTGTTAATTGGCATATTAACAGAATTTAATTTTTTGTTCTAGGTAAGACGCAGAAACTACATTCTTTCTCCATGCGTTAATGCTGAGAACGGTAAGAGTAATTAACTTCTTTCCACATAGCAAATGTAACTAGAATAAACAATTTATAGAACAGAAAAAATCACATACTTATGGATTTTGTGAAGCTTTGGATAATTGTAAGGAAGTCCTGTTAAATTTAGAACGCTGAAAAGTATTTGTAACCACAGGACATTATGTTTGCCTTCCCAAATGTTGATGAATCAGCATCGACCCTCTTTAAGAACAATTTGCAATTCCACTCGCCCATCTGTCCCAAAAGACCGTGTTGAACAAGAGAGAGAGGCAGGCAGGCAATAGTAGCGCACGGAAGCGGAGAGAGTTTTGTCGTGTCGAGGAACCTGCGGGACAGCGGACAAACACGGAAGCGTGTCATTCATCAGGCGCCACGGAGTGCCAGCTTCCTCGTGCAGTGGCTTTGCCTGTGGAAGCGGCCTGTAGGAACTTGTACTCTCGCAGGAGGGTTGCGTCGAGCATGTGTGACCTCCGTGAATGAAATATAGGTGCAAAGATTTCCTGAATTGGAGCCCACCGCCAAATTATTTCCTTTGACCTTGATAATTATTCAACAAATTACGCTAGTACGGTTATTGAACTAACCCTGGATACACAACAGCAAGTAACAAAAATACTTCAGTACGTGTGCATGTTTTTCCGTTACTGTGGAACTTCCTAAACTTATTCTAATATCAATGAAAATATTAATACTAATATTTTTATACTTTGTACTTCGGCTTGTTGGTATTTTCTTTCTCACTATTCATTTAAGTGTTGTGAGGTATGAGTTATCATTGCTGCACAATTTGTATTTTCTCGAAACTTGTTAATTTCTAATTTTTTAATTAATTTTAGAATTGTTCAGATCTCAACCCTTACATCTAACATTCCTTTCTTCATATCAGTGTGGTAGCATTTCTTAAAACAATTGTTGAATTATTGAAAACTAATTAATTGACTTTTTCCTCAAATGGCAGTAAAAACACTGAAGTTTTTTGGTATAGGGATTTTTTTCAATCTCAATTGATATTAGTAAATATCTCAATTTTCGATGGGCCACTTTTCTTTTAAGTCAGTCACACCTTTAACTTCTCTCATGTGCTCTGCTCGAATTATTATAGTTTTCATTTTAATATGAGCTTCAGTTTTAGTATTTCTTTTTGCCTCTTCTTCTTGAATCTATTCGTTTGATTGATTGATTTTTTCGTGTTTCCGGGCGCGTCAACTGCTTTGGTCATTAGTCCCGTTAGTGTAGTGCATGTTTTCTCTCGGGAGATGGCGGTGATCTTCCCCCGCTGGATGGCGAGATCCGGCGCCGAACTACCGTCGGCTAGTGGGGTTTTCCCCTAACCAGGACTCTCCCACCAGCGGGGCACCGCCCCAGCCGGGACAAGCTCTTAAGCTTCCTACCGGTCTCCCGGAATATGTGGTAGTGTAGTGCATGTTAGTGTAAGTGTGTGTGTGTGTGTGTGTGTGTGTGTGTGTGTGTGTGTGTAAGGGGAGAGGTAAAACAAGGAAGAGGAAGGACAGATCGCGCGCGGTCCGTGACCCATTTGGTAGGGTACAGCTCCGGCATTTGCCCAGTGTTGATCGGAGAAACCACGGAAAACTACCGATCAGAGCAGCCGGCCGCTAGAATTCTCCTCCAGACAGCGACTGAATTCGACCTAGCTGAAAAGCTAGTGTCGAAAATCCTGCCGCCGTGGGGAGCGGGAACCTAGGACCTCCCAGTCAGAGGCGCTGCAGTGACATCAGTTGATGCACTGAGCCACCGCTCCCGGTTTGTATCTTTTCGTCTTTTTAAATCTGCCGTCCGTGGCGAGCGCCCTCCTCGCCATGTGTTCGCGCCCTGGCACCTGTCGCGCCTTCGATCCGCCGGCGCGCTGCAAGCGAAGGCCGCTCCCCCGCGGGCCGCGTGCCAAGACGCGCCGCCGCCGCCGCCCTGACATTTCCGCGCGCGCGGAAGCGTGCTTGAACGCGCGCGACCGCCGTCCCCGCCAACCCCTCTGCCGTCGCCACCGTCGCCGCCGCCGCCACTGCCGCATAGTTCATACGCCTCGCGCCTCAGCGATGTCCCTTCTCGCCCTCGATTGCATCATCCTCGCTCCCTCCCGCCCGCCCGTCAGTGGCATCGTCGTTGTCGTCGCCGCTGGCACCGACCACTATCCCGGTCGCTACCCCGGCTGCTATCTCGGCCTCCACCACCCAATTCACTACTCCGTCCACTACCCCATTCACTACCCCATCCACTTCTTCATCCACTAGCTCACTCAGAACCTCATAAAATATCTCATACACTACCCTATCCACTACTTCATCCACTACCCTACCTACTACTTCATCCACCACCCCAATCCTTACCCCATCCACTACCCCATCGGATACCCCATCCACTACCCCATCCACTACCCCATCTACTACCCCATCGGCTACCCCATCCACTACCCCATCGACTATCCCATCGACTATCCCATCGACTATCCCATCGACTATCCCATCGACTATCCCATCGACTATCCCATAGACTATCCCATCGAATACCCCATCGACTACCCCATCGATTACCCCATCGACTTCCCCATCGACTACCCCATCGACTATCCCATCGACTATCCCATACATTACTTCATCCACCATCCCAACCACTACCCCAGCCGCTGCCACCGCCACCGACGCCGCCCTTCATCCCTCGCAGCCGCCAAAGCCACCGCCGCCGCACCCACAAAGTTCATACGCCGCCCCAAGATCCCGTCCCCACCGCCGTCGCTGTCGTCGTCGTCGTCGGGTTCGCCGCCGCCACCCGTCCAGACGGCCTTCGCGCGCCGCTCCGTCACTCTGCGGAATGCGACGCGCGAAGGAGAGCCGCCCTCGCCGCCCTCACCGCCCGCGTCGCATTGCACGACTGCAGCGGCAGCGGCTGGCGCGCGCCGACACGTGACTTTACGCCCAGGCGGAATGTGGGCCGGCTCGGAATTTCCATCTCTGAGCAGTGCAGCGCCGCACTCGCTCAGATGACGTACACTGTCAGAAATTACATTACATTTAATGTCGATTTAATGAAGTACATGAATTTTAATGTACCTAGTACATTAAACGGATATTAATGTACCTGCACGTTAAATTTAATGCGTAAATTAAAATCAATGTAGATTTCATGTACGACTGTTGACTTAACTTACTTGCCTGCATTAAATTTAATTGTTGACGTGCATTAAATTTCATTGTTCACGTACATTAAATATAATGTGCATGTGCATTAATGTTACTGTACGGGTACATTAAATTTAATTTGCGTACATGATAATTACTTTCATATACTCTACATTAAAAGTAATGCAGAAATTTCTGAGAGTGTAGTAAATAGAACGCTAAAATACCAAGAATATACGAAGTATATTTCACGTTTTATTGGAAAACGAAGATTGTAGAATGCCGGCCTGGATAGCCGAGGTCGCTTAGGCTGAAGGGTCGAAGCAACCTCGGCTCGAAGGGTCGCGGGTTCCTATCCCGCCTCGGGCATGGATGTTTGTGTTGTCCTCAAGTATTCTCTCTACAGTTTAAAACCCACAGCGGTCGCTATATGAACAAAAATGTTGAAAAACGACCTTTAAAAAAAGATTGTATACTATGTAGTTCGAGGCAACGGATTAAACGTCTAATTAATCTACAATATAACTTCCGTAGGGTTTGGAATTACTAAATTTATACAATAACTAGTTCCAATGAATTGTTTTCATCTTTTCTTAATTCTTTTAGGATTTCTTTCTTGGTGGTAAACGTGGTATGTATTTCTTGACGATCCTCGAATGGAGTTAACATATGACTTTGCTTCAGTGTTATACTTCCCTCAACCGCGTTATCAGTTACTGATTTAGATTAATTTTTTGTAGAGATTAGGAATGAAAAAATGATTGAACATTCAGGCCATAATATCAATTCAAATTATTCGCCGAAATTAGGTAGCTCATAGAAAGCATCATTGATTATTTTGGCCATAGATGCGTGATTCAAGAGATCAGAAAGGATAATGATTTTTATTGCCTATCAGAGTGTGATAATTGTTTTCATTGCCTTTCATGCTAGCGTAGTGCGGATTACCTGGCAAACATGCGACTTTTTCTCTTTCAACGAATTAATGACTTCTCTGGCTAATTAGCCCGTACTGACGGGAATGCACAGTGAGTACAAACTTGAAGTAATGAGGGTTGCCTAACATCCAAGCGCCTAGAATTCAGTTTCAGAGGACCAAAGGTTACTAACAGCCCCTGGAATGCTGAAGACAGACGATGAACTATGTGGAGTAAAACGTAATGCACAGTCTGTCGTCAACACACGGGTGTAACCTTCAAATAAACAGTAAAACGACGATTTTTAGGATATATGGGAATAGATGAGTGACCCGGGTCTTGAGTAATAGTAGCCCCAGGTATTGCCCCCCCCCCATGGTGACGGCGTATTCAGATGGGCGACTCACACCGCCGCCGCACGATGTCGTTACAGAAAGTGTTATGGCGCAGATCCGATAAAGAAACAACCACCGAATGAGGGTGCAGCCGTCCTGATTTTTAAACAACAATGGCCAAGCTCATTTATCACCGAATGCAAGTGATAGCGAGGGTTATTGATAAGGAACGCCCGGTGCGTGTAGGCTGATTCTGGCACCAGAGAACTCTGTGACCCGACGACATACAATATACTCGTACATCTCTCCCTGTGATCAGAACATTATGAGTTCAAATTTCTATCGGTCTGCGCCTTGATTCTTTTTACTTAGTTACATTAAGCAATTTCGTACAACTACCTCTGCAATGTCACAAGCGGACTGTTGGGTCAATAAATTGGTAGATGTAGGCATAGGGCTTTCAGGCCGCTTAGTCTTAGGGTCATTACATTATACCTTACATTGTATAATGTAAGGGCTATTACATGTAAGTAATACAATGTTAACTGTTGTTTGCTGTTGCCAAAGCCAGAAGATCAGTCTCATACATTTACATCCTCTGAATTCTAAGCGAGTGGTTAACTGTATTCAAATACTAGCAATAGCCCCGTAGTATTCATAGTGGAAGCGGCGTGACATGAGTTACAAAATTGAATGCCTGGAAGTGACTGAATTCTGTAGTAAAATGTTACATTGTTCTATAGAATTTCTCTAACTCCTTTGCTAAAACATATTATTTACTTTGTTTCTCTACTAAAACGCTACATTGTTCTTTAGAATATCTCCACCAGTGCGTTGACCGTCCACAAACTCATGTAGTCCGTAAATCGAATGACTTCAAAATGGTAATATTATTGCAACTAGGCACTGTTCCTAGGAAGAACTTTTTTCATTTCGTATAAGTTTGTTTTTGTGCGCCTCAATTTTGTAATGGAATCGGTACATATGTAATCCAATGCCAAATCGGTACATATAATATAAAGTAGGGACAGCTTTAAATCGTATTCAGTACTTTTCGGGATAAAGTTGACATTAGCCAACACACGATGGCTAAGATAACTGAACGGGAGGGTAATGTACGGACAAGGGGAATAGCAGATATGAGATAAACAGGGATCAAATTGACGGTTGGAATTTTCTAAGGCTAATGAGAAACATGGTGTGGTCTTGATTTCCTCTGAGTCAGTCGTAAATTTTTATTTACACGAGACCAACTAATCTAATTTTATACCTCCGTTCACGCTTCGCTACGCATTTCCGAGTTGGCGATGAGCCTAAGTTCTTCAACCTTCGTGATTTACATAAAACAACTTCGAGTCTCAGCAATGGATAATTTCCAACACATTTTTATGCCCATATATTTCTCGCAAATCAAAGACACTTTAAACTCAGGTAGCGTCAACCTTATTTCAGGTAGCACCTTACACCTAACACCTTACTTCAGGTAACTGACACCAACATTAGCGGGATGAATTCCTAATAATAATGGTCCGCTCACGTCAGGTTTATCAAAGTAGACTGGCTAATTTGCGAATTAACCGACTACTCCAAAAATTCTTGTGTCTTTAACGTATGCATATACAGGATTGAAACTTAACCAAGCGAAATTTCAAACTTTCGATTTACTAAACAAGATTTTTCGCCCGAAAAGGTCAGTGCCGTCACGAATAGCATGGACTTGCGAAGCATTGGTGGAAGGTGGGGCCACGCGCCACCTGCCACCTGGGCTCCCAGGCCCGCCCCCCTTCGTCCCTCCACCCCCGCTGCGCGCGCGCTCGGCCAGAGAAAGCGGCGCGCAAAACAATCGCTGCGGCGCGCCAGCCGCCCCCCGCCCCTCCCTGTCCACGCCCACACCTCCGCCTCGCTGCGTGGCCGCGGCGCCCCGACCTCCGCGTATTGCCCCGCCCCGCCGCCCCCGCCACCATCCCGCCCCCAGCCCCGCCGCACCCGCCCCGCCCCCCGCCGCCGCGCCCGCCGTCGACCCCGATTCCGCCGCCCCCGACCCCGCCGCCCCGACTCCGCGCCCCCGATTCCGCCGCCCCCGACTCCGCCGCCCCCGACTCCGCCGCCCCCGACTCCGCCGCCCCCGTCTCCGCCGCCCCCGACTCCGCCGCCGACTCCGCCGCCGACTCCGCCGGACTCCGCCGCCCCCGACTCCGCCGCCCCGACTCCGCCCCGACTCCGCCGCCCCCGACTCCGCCGCCCCCGACTCCGCCGCCCCCGACTCCGCCGCCCCCGACTCCGCCGCCCCCGACTCCCCCGCCGCCCCCGACTCCGCCGCCCCCGCCTCCGCCGCCCCCGACTCCGCCGCCCCCGACGCTGCCCGCCACCGCCATCCCCACCGCTACCCCCGACGCCGTCCTCGCCGCCGCCCCCGTCGCTCCCGCTCCCGCCGCCCCCTACCAACGACCCCGCCAATGACCCTGCCGCTGTTCCCGCCAACGCCCCCGCCGCCCCCACCAACGCCCCCGCCAACGCCCCCCAACGCCCCCCCCAACGCCCCCCAACGCACATGCCCCCGCCAACGCCCCGCCACGCCCCCCGCCAACGCCAACGCCCCCCGTCAACACCCCCGCCAACGCCCCCGCCAACGCCCCCGTCAACGCCCCCGCCCTCGCAAACGCCCCCGCCAACGCCCCTCGCAAACGCCCCCGCCAACGCCCCTCGCAAACGCCCCCGCAAACGCCCCCGCCAACGCTCCCACCACCGTCCCCGCCTCCGTCCCGTTGCATCGCCCGCGGCATCCCGACCTCCACGGCGAGACGGCGCCGGGCGTCTCGCCTCCGCCCCACCCACGACTTCGCCGCCCCCCCTCGTCCCGGGCGCGAGTAGCTTTCGGCACCTACGCCTTTCCTCCGGAGCGGATCTATCTCCGCCGCGTGGCCCACGGCCGAGTGGCGAGAGAGCGGAGATAGCGGGGAAACTCCTCACGCCCAGGGCGCGTCCGGGAAGTGCGAGTATTGAAAGTAATCGTTTGGCACGGCGCGGCGCTCAGGTTTTCTGCACTCTCCTGCTCATTGCGTTTGGAATCTCGAAGAAGGTTGGTAAAAGTCGTTTCTTTGGCAGAGATTGACAAAAGTTTGAAGTTTTAAATCTGATAAAGTGTAACACGGGTACATCCATAAACCTCTCACAGAATCCAGAAATATCCATTTCTTCCAGAGGAAATTTTACAGATATTAATTATGCGTGTCGAAGTCATTCTATGCCATACAAAGAGTCCATCTCAAGTTTTAAAGTAGTCTTAAGGCTTAAAGTTGGAACAGGAGGGAAAACACGAAAGCCATGGACTGTTCTGGCACTGCTTTGGCGTCCGCCTGGAATCAATCCGCTCGAACCATGGAATCGACCAATTAGAGCAGCATGTGCTCAGAATTTTTTATCAGATAGTTGCATCGTAACAGCAACTTAAATCATGTCAAAAATTTGTATGGGCTCAAATAAAAAATCCTTCTGGTTTACGAAGCTTCCTTTGCGAAATGGTAATTACCTACTCAGCCTGTGAAGAAACAGCTAACAACGATTTTTAATTTCAATTCAATCCTATTTGAAATTTGCTAACAGGATTACCCTATTACAAATTTCCGTGTGTACTCACAGCTCAGTCATAAACAAGTTTCATTACAAATCACTTCCGGAAGAACAGGTAGTACAGTAATCAATAGGTTTCTGTTTATACTAATTATTTTACAATTTTTTAATCGTTTACTGATTAGTTTGTCACAGAGAAGTAAACTCACAAGAAGTAAACAATACTCTGAAGAAACAAACAATCCAAAATACAATAGCGCAAATACAAATACATAACACAAGATACAAAATATTTAAGAGAACAAAACATTCAATCATTTACAAAACAATCTATAAGAAAGATGAGGCTTGACGCCTAGTTTTTAATTTTGATCTACTAATAAACCCTTCGACGTGTGAAAGTAAATTCGATAATTATGAATTTTACTTAGATATGAGGAAAGTGACTTGATATTGTGGCTCTCTATACTGGGCGGGTCGCTCTACCGCGCGGTGCCACAGCGTATTTAGATGTGAGTTCTCTACTGAAGCTTCAAAGAAAGGAAAGTCTAAGATTCAAATACCGACAGTAGCGCATTCTCGACATCACTTGTATACCTGAGTCGCAGCCGACCCCACTTTGCATGAGAATTTTAGAATTATGTTTGCCTGATTGGTTGTTTTCCTGCTTCTTCCATCAATTCTTGACGGTCTCTGAAGCAGTACTTTGAACGAGTCATGGACCATTCCTTTCCCCATAATCACCCCTCTGCCATCCGTAAGACCATGGGCAGGTGATTGGCAGATCCCCCATTCCCAAATGGGGTATTTCTTATGATTCAGAAAGGTTACAATAGCACTGCGGGTATGGGAAGGCAAGTAATTCAAAAGAATTGTTCAGTTGGAGGAGAAAGAAGGAAAAGAATATCCCTTTCGTTTTACAAAAATGCAAATCTAATACATAAAAATCAATGTTTGTTTGTTCGTTCTTATCTTATGCGTTGCCGAACCGTTCATCGGATTGCGATAAAACTTCGTCAATATCTTGCTTGCATTTACATGATGAATACAAGCATATTACAATGGGAATGTGCGTATATCTGTAACACTTAGAAGCAAATTGGAGGCGTTGATGATTTTATGCGTTTATGTACACTCAAACGTCCCTGAATAGAAACTCTTCCCCTCCCACCGCACCCTCAAGTATTAAGCGCATCTTCGTCTTTGCGATTGTGAAATATCGGCCGGAATTGTTACTTCAACGTTTTCTCTGACAAGTAAATCAAATTTCTCCTAGACAGTGTCATAGCAAATGCATGCCTAAACTTGAAGAACGTTTTAGCAATAGGATACTTGACAACCATGTCCAAACCAGGACATAGAACAAACCCATACTCACGAGAAAGTCTTTTGCCTATTAACATTTTTGCAAAGCGAAGCGTAATACGTGATCGACAATCACGTGACCAGTAGAATGTGAATACTTGCAAGAGCAAACTATTGCCGGGTGCACTAGTTAATGTATAAGTATAGAATGTAAATGAGACTCTTCCATGGTATTCTTTTGTGGTCTGTGCCGCTCTGCCGGAGCACTCGGCCAGTGTCCATGACCTTCCGTAGTGCGTGGCTGGACGCCCGCCCTAACGGTCCTCGACTGCGATTTACGGTCCGCCGTGAAGCCTTCATTAAGCGCACTCCTTTTTTGACGCCGCACAAGAGCGGTTAACCCAGTTCGGTGCTCGCCAAATGTCACACAATCTCGTGCCATATTCGTCGGAACCTTTACGCAAATTGATTTGCATAACTGAAATAGCGTCTTCCGTTCTGGGTGATCTTTTGTTTTTCTTTTCCGTGCAACCTTTCTTTTCTCCTTGTTTCCTGTTTCTTTTTTACATCTCTCACTTTTTCGTCGAGATCGGTACATATCATCGTTCAGGGAAGTGATGAACTTCTGAGATGCTTGAAAGACTCTTAAAATGTACCTGCTGCTGAAAGCACCATCTGGCCAAGGTAATAAATAAAATGTACGAAAATGTCAGGGACAGGGAGCATCCATTCCGTTGCAAATCTATGCTTCAAAGTTCTGGGTTCATGTTTGGATCTTCACTGGTATTCCCTCACTCTCTCAATGTAGTGATGCAAAAATATCAGCATTTATGTTTAATATTGTATAAAATTCCATAGAGTAGTGTACAAAATTAAGTTCAATTTGTGATGTAACCTACAGATGAACACTCAAGAGAGTATCTCAAAGATTATAAAATGTTTCACTAAGTAGTTTCAGAAAACTATAAAGTCTAAAAGAAAATATAATAGGCCGTTAAACGAAGGGGATTATAAATGATATCAGATCATACAGAGACATAGGAACAGATCAAAATATTATCTTTCAGAAGGCACATAGTTTTCGTTCGAATATATTTGCTTTGTAATGCTCACTGTGGACAAGAAACTTATTTATTTATTTTACATAAAAAAAACAGTTATGTGACGTGCTATGGGGTGAAATGAATTCTGTGCACGTTTTTCAAAAATTTTGTGATCCCTACCCTAAGCCATATACTACTGGAATTTTGACTTACACCTAACAGTGTTGTAACTGTATTTAAGTACATTATCGTTATTAAATATATTAATGAATGAGCTCGCAAATAATTATTTCATAGATGCAAGCAGGTGTTCGTTAGCATTGCTTCAGATAATTTTTTTTTAAATTTAAGGTCGCATTAACATCTAGATCATTAGCGTTCGCTATTGGAGTTATCGTTATGGTAACTATGAAGATGAAACGATATGGTGATGATGAGGGGTGCAAGGACGAACACAAATACAACCATGCCCGAGTCGGGACTAGAACTCGCGACCCTTCGGTCCGAGATCGCTACGATACTACTGCCTCAGCGATCTCGGCCACCGGATTGGCACCGTAATTTTATCATAAAAATAAAAATTATATTCTTTTATATTGTTTTATTAATTGTCGGATTCAATTTATATTATCTAGTTTGTGGATCTATTTCAATAAAATTCACAAATATATTCACCTCACGCGAACCACCACTGGTAATATTTAATCATTTATTAATTGGCATTTGGTCAGGAGTTGCGTCTACTCACAACCTGTTCGAAAGGTTGCCATAAAAACCCTGCACTTCTCGGGCGAACTTTTCCGCGTCCGACTGCGCTCGTCGCGCCTTGGCCTGAGGAAACGCAGCGCTCCTACCGGAAGCCGGCGAGGCAGCGGCGCGGGGCGGCGCGGCGCCCGGGGGCGAGGTGGCGGAGGCCGCGGAACGGGACCCGGCGACCGCGCCCAAGGACGCCCCCTGCCCCCCCCCCGCCTCCTGCGTGCGATACACGGGGCCTTGGGCGGCCATGGCCCCCGCGCGCCCAATTCGCCGCTCCTCTGCGTCTCCAGTTCGCTCCCATGGCGCTCGTCCTGGCATTCGGGGCGCCCCGCGGATCGGGTGGTGTTCCTCAAGGGCGGAGACCGGGAGACGCGGGCATGGGATTGGTTTCGCTCTGGCAGAGATGAAGGACTGGGTTGGATTGATTTATATTTTTTCGTGTTTCCGGGCGCGTCAACTGCTTTGGTCATTAGTCCTGTTAGTGTAGTGCATGCTTTTGTCTCGGGAGATGGTGGTGATCTTCCCCCGCTGGATGTCGAGATCCGGCGCCGACCTACCGTCAGCTAGTGGGGTTTCTCCCTAACCAGGACTCTCCCACCAGCGGGGCACCGCCCCAGTCGGGACAAGCTCTAAGCTCCCGACCCCGGAATATGTGGTAGTGTAGTGCATGTTAGTGTAAGTGTGTGAGCGTAAGGGGAGAGGATAGGACAAAGAAGAGGAAGGACAGATCGCGTGCGGTCCAAGGCCCTTTTGGTAGGGTACTGCTCCGGCATTCGCCTGGTGTTAATAGGAGAAACCACGCAAAACTACCGATAAGAGCAGCCGGCCGCTAGAATTCTCCTCCAGACAGCGACTGAATTCGACCTAGCTGACAAGCTAGTGTCGAAAATCCTGCCGCCGTCAGGACTCGAACCTAGGACCTCCCGGTCAGAGGCGCTGATGAAGGACTGGGGTTTAGTCCGATGTTTGCGTGTTGACTAACGTGACATCGTTGTTGAAATGATAAGATGAACCCTTCGAAAAAATCGCGTGTTCGATAAGTATTACTAGCCTATTAAGTTCATAAATGCTTTTCGCACCACTCGAGTACACAGAATTTGTTACACTATGGCAGCGATAAAGAAGCGGTATTCATTTACTTGATTTTGCGTTTTTGGAGATCAGATTGGTGCACTCACCTGAAACAACTATAAAGAAGAATGTGATATAGTACGTTATTTTAAGCACAAAGACATCCAGAAAGGCGAAGGTTTATTGATGCGTGCGTCACCTCCATACCTCTCTTTGAAAGAGCCACGGGTTTGAGAACCACCAGCTTCAGCTACAACTATCTCACCGCTGAGGAGTCTAAATAAAGACCATAGGGCTGTTTTGAGATCAACAATATTTTTATTCTGGGCGCTAATAAGAAATATAATGGAAACTTCTTTTGGATTTGCGTTTTAAAGTAAAGTTCTGTGTTCGGTCAGCGTTTTGTTGATACAAGGAAAGTTTTGATTTTATCTACTTGAATGTGATAAAATGTAAACATTATTAAGAAAGACAACTTGTGATTTAAGAAATAAACAAATACAACAAACCCATATTTAACAAATAATGAAATTTGATTTTGTGATGAATGTGGATTGAATTATTTGCTAGTTCTTATTTCATCTGTTAAATTCATTTAAATGCCTTTGCCAGAATTCCAACCAATTGACATTCTGGTTGACCACTGCCACGCAAACGTTTGAGACCTTAGAGAGTCGAACTCCTGGCTTGACTGCCCGAAGAAAGCACAGCTTCTCTCTAGTTCCAAGGATGGCTTGTTTTTGGCCATAGTTCCTCGGACAGCCTCGAGGCATCGTTGTTCATTTGCATGGACCACGCCTCCGCTGGCCGGTTCGCCCGAGACAAGTTCACGACCACGCGGCGGCAGCGGCGGCGTTCTCGCCTGGGCCACACTGCGCCGCGCTTTCTTCGCTTTCTTCTGGCTTCCAGCTCGGAGGCGGCGGCGGCGGCGGCGCTGGCAATCGCCCGGAGCGACGACCTTCCGCCCGCGGCGGTCGCCGCCACCGCCGCCGCCGCCGCCAGGAGCAAGAGCAGCGGCAGCGGTAGCCGCATGCATAATGCAGAGGGCGTCGCGACGCCGAGCCAGCGCCCATGAGCGTCGCGACGCCCAGTTGCCGACGCCGCGCGTCGGTTTCGCTTTCGCATCGGCGCGGCGGCCGGCCGGCGTCGGGCGGCCGGCGTCGCGACGCCCGAGAAAGGGAAGACGCCGTGGCTGGCGCTGCGGGGCGGGCGATTTATCACTCGCGAGCACGTGGAGTCGGCCGGTGGCTGTCGCGCGGTGATTTATCACGCGAACGCGCGGCCTCCCCTGGCACAGCGCCCATCCAGCTCCTGGGAGACCGCTCGGGGATCGGATATCGGTCATTCCGGGGGTTGGCGAAACGGGTTTGCGGCGTTTTGTCACGGGATATGGCCTTCCCTTGGCTCCCTTTCACGCGTTGACCCATTTATTCATTGACCCATCAACACATCACTTATGATTTTATAATGTCAGATTTGAACCCTAATGGCTACGGTTGGTAGTTTTCATGGGATGAAATTCTTGGATTGAGAGCCTGCGGATCTTCTTACATTGTACCGTCTTTCCCCAGCAATACTATCAAAGAAATTCTGGGGTATTTGATATTAAATTTATGCATCCTAGCTGAACATGCTTAGGCAGATCATCACAGTACGAAGGTCATACCACATTTCTGCGCGATGCAGATATCAGTTGCATTAAAAGTCAGTTACAAATTCTTCAAACACACAATCTAAAAAATACATTTTTTATTTTAGTGGAAAATAGAAATATTGACGGAAACTAATTAACTTAATGACTACATTAAATGCGTTGTAACGTCGTCATGAATTTAACATTTCCTGATATAATAATTTTTTTTCTCCATTACTTCAATAAAGTTAGTTATTTGATTCTGCACATATTTGGGGTATATTTAGAATTCGCTCCAAATTATATTGAAATGAATTGTGGAGTTAATGCATTTTCACATGTTCATTCCAGAAATTGTCGTGTTATTTACATCAAGTTTTTTAAAATGTAGATAAGGAAGGAAATTGTTCATGATAGTTTGACTCTTGTCAGATCGATATTGAAATGAGGGCTAACAATGACACTTCAGTTATCGTTCCCTTAGATAAATGAACCTTCTGAATTTTCTCAAAACTACTCAAAACCTGCGATGTTGCTAATTTAGCGTGGAGTAGGACGTATCTTGGTTGTTACTAAGAGAATATTTCTTGTGATATGTGTTTGACGCTCGCTAAATAACATTTCATTCCTTTATACTATTCACTGAAAAGCCCACGTGGTACAGATATATAGTTAAGAAACGTTCTAGATTTGCTCGGGATGTGGGTGACAGAAAATAACATTAAATTTAATGCAAATATTGATAGTAGGTGGTCTTTTTGCTTGGCAAATAACGCTAATGTTTTGCAAATAAAAAGTAGCTTGAGACTGTTGCATCGAGGGTTACTCACTGTAGAATGTTTTTGCTGAGATGAGAGGTTTCCAAGGGGAAGCAAGGACGACTCAACCGCTCTGTCCACACACCACGACGGTGCCGATGAGAGAGTGACATGGAGAAACGTGGGAAAAGTTGATTACGGCATCGTGCGACCTTTGGCCGGCTCATCTGCACTTGCGCCACCGCGCGCTACGAAAACACCGTTTTTCTTGCGTCGTGCTCTTTCGGGAGGATGCTACGGTCTTCGTGAGGTCAGAGGAAGGACCATCATGTTGTCGTTTTGTGATGCGTTTCCCTCTTTCATGTTTCGTCGGCATACCGGCAGTTAGTTACTTCACCCAAGTCGTGTCTGGTCACAATCTTTTCTTTTTTGTTTATTTAAGGTCGCATTAACTATGTCATTAGCTACATCTATTGACTAACGTAGGTGTTCCTGTATACTAAATGAAGTGATATGGTGAGGACGAACACAAATACAACCATGCCCGAGGCGAGACTCGAACTCACGATCCTTCGACCCGAGTCCCCACGGCACTATTGCCTTAGCAATCTCGGCCATCCGGATTGGTTTCACAATCTTTGTCTAATTTCGCTTAGATATACTTCTTTTTTCTTCTCAGCTATGTTTATTTTAATGTTTCTTATTGAAGAACACACCGAATTTAGTTTGTACTAACAGAACATGAATATGTTAAGTACAATAAAGAACAAAAATAGCCAGAAAAATGACAGTTTCAGAACTAAGAAAAATGTCGAACATTTAGGGAAGAAAGAAATGTCATTTCGAAGTTCTATAAAATAAATACCACTTCAAATTTAATAGTAGTTCCACTTATTCAAAGTGTTCCGGTAGAAAATAGTATTTAAATGTAGTCACATGTTCCACTTCATGCTACTGACGTCGTGTACCATAAGACCATTATGGTTGGCTTCTAATATTACTAGCTGACTTCTCTGCCTCTTAATAAAGTCAATTTCTATTTCTACTTTCACTTTAGTTCTATATCTACTTATTTTATACATATACTATTTTCAGTTTGCATTAATATTGTAAATCATTTAAAATGTTCAAAAATTACATGAACCTATTCTACCCTGCAATTTGAACGATTTCATTTGCTGTAAAAAAAATTATGGGAAGGAAGCTGGGAGTGTGAAGTTAGCAGGAAGGTGCGAGTGAACGAGTGTTCGAGAGAGCTGTACCCCAACCTGCACTCAAATTGACCCAGGACTTGAATCCTAGACCCTGAGGTCTCGCACGCCCGGGGTGGTCGTTCTGGTCGTCCGGCCAATCCAGTCGTTTAGGATCCTTACCGCTGCTCCAAAGAAAAAAATCTGCATGGTTCCACTCGCTTTCTCCGCGGCCGGTCGCGCGGGCGGCGTGGCGGGCGCAGCGAATGCTTTGGATTCGCCCTTCAGCGGCCCCCGCTCCACGGCCCCCTGCGTTCGGTTTGCGCTCAGGACGACGCGGGAAATGGCTACGGCACAAAGTGAGGTTATGGGCTTCAATTACTCCCAGTGAGGTGTAGTCTAGAGACCACACTGTGCTGAGAAATCGTGACGGTCCGCCAAGATGGTAAATGTCTATTCTGTCCTAGTTATCTCGGAACCAAATAGCAGGAATTAGCGTCTCATTTCAATTTTCAACATTTATTCTCTTTTATATTCAATAAAACTTAATAAAAAGTTGAAAGAAATCAATATTTAATACTTTGAAATTGCAGTTTACATACAAAAACAAAAGGCAGTCTTTCATTTCTTACGGACGTTTTTAATATTCATGCAGGGCAATGTTCTCGGTTTGCGTATCTTTAATAATTTCATTAGATCAATTTATAGCAAATAATAGTCGTCGGTCACCTAAAAAATTAAAGGCTACCAAACTATTTCTTATCTAGTAACATTTGCTAATAGTTTACAGTTTTTTGGCTTTCTTTACAACCAAATGCTACGCAATACTTGGGCATTTTCGTTTACAGAGACGATTACAAGCATTACTGAAAACACACGACACATTTAATTCGTAAGACAGTCTGTAGGTAGACGTTCATCGCATCCAATCTAATGAAAAACGATTGTCACGATTTCCAGCACTTCAAAGAATTGCAGTTATATATCCAGTTATAATGTTGAGATCATTGATTATTCCGATATTTGGAAATGAAAATAATTCAAGGAACAATTATGAAATTAGGAACTTACAAAGAAAGCGTTAAAGATAGGTATGAGAAGAATTTAAAAAGTGGGTAAGAAGTAAAGGCGAGAAGGTCAAATGTACCTATCGTTGTACAAAAAACAGTTTTATCGTGGCCATCCTCTGCACAAATAAAACCCCAAGGAAATACAACGGTTTTGCATCATTTATAAAAAAAACCATCGACACAAAACGCCGTAACTATGCTACAGCTGATGAGAGAAATACCTCCAGTTCTACATTAAATGGATTTAAGACGAAACAATGACAACAAAACAATAGTTTGACACTGACAATAGTTTGCAGATTGTGAGATAGGTAAAGGGAGGCGCACATGAAACCCGAGACATATCTAGCTGCATCACACTTTTCCATCATGCTATCGTTTCCATCGATGTTTTATAGGCTCTTAAAATCAAGTTTTTGTGTCTCGAAAGGAACATGAGTAAAGCCATAATCAACAAAATGTGACTTTCTAAAACGTTCCATAACATTTTCGGACGGCAACCCTATTTCGTGAACGAGATTTCAAAAACGTTCGAATTTGGATGTCAGCAAGAAGTTATTTTTGACATCACGACAATGGTTTATAAAGTGCGGTATATTCTTACGGTTCAATCTAGTCTTTTTGTAGTAGTATTACTGTAGAGAACTTTCTGAAAAAGAATGGTCCATATTGGGTAGGTCAGAGTTCGATATGAGAATTAATGATTATTCATTTTGTCAACAATAACAAAAATTAATAATAAAATATAATCACAAGTTATTTTCTTAATTTGTCCTTTCAACGTTTGCTTTGTGATTGCAAAAAATATGTTCTAAGAGTTGAATTCCTATTGCAGTGAGTAAAAGGGAAGACCATCCAGGATTTCTAACAGAAATTTGAAAGAAAATGTATCACGAAAATTGAAAAATGTATTCTTTACAGTTATGCATCCAGTTATTATGTTGAGATCACGGATTACTCCAACATATGGAAATGAAAATAGTTCAAGTGACATTTGAATTCAAATATTTTTCTTCTTCACAATATTGTCAGTAAATGTTTTTATCTGACATTCAATAATCTTTCAACTGTACTATTAATGTAATATTTCCAATTTGTTTCGTAAGTATTTTGCATTTCAAATAGAATACTTCTAAGTCTTGCCCGGTGTCATTACTTTTGTACTGTTTCTCCCCGTTTGCATCCCAATACATGTTTCAGATTTGTTTCGGATCTTAAGATTTTTTTTGATTACCCATGTTTCTTTCTTTAAAGGGGTATCATGGATTCCGTTTTTCGTAACAACATTCTATAAATCCTCCGTTAACGTAGTCATCATCAGTCGTAGCCAGATATTGAGTTATTGTCTTTTTTATCCCCTCGGCTTGGTGCCGTTAGATCCCCAGGGTTTCCAGACGGTCACCCACCCAAGAACTCGCGTTGCTTAACCTCGTTGCCTTCACGGAGCGTATTTAAGCAATTCTACTACCGGCACCGGCAAGCCATTCAAAACCGTACGTAAAGAACGGCCAAACAAGCTCTTACACAAAACGGACAAAAGAAAACGCCTCGTTCTATTCCGCATCTGCCAGAGGAGCCGCGCTTTGCCGTCGCAGAACGAATCCTTCGCGAGGCCGCCCGTGACTCACGCGGGTGTCGTGGCCGCGGTGGCCGTGAACTCCGCCATTAGCAGTCGCGAGCGAAATCGCGCAACTGGCGGTCAGCGGCGCTGCGGTCGCCAGGCGGCTCCCGCGAGACCGGATGCAGACCGCGATGCCATCTCCAGAGATAGGCACGGACACGTCTTGTTTTGCGCCGGGGCCGGGAGTTGATTTGAGGGAAGATAGTGAGAGGGGGAGGCTGGAACCGGGAGGTCCTGGGTTTGATTTGATTTGATTTTTTCGTGTTTCCGGGAGTGTCAACTGCTTTGGTCATTGGTCCCGTTAGTGTAGTGCATGTTTTTTTCTCGGGAGATGGCGGTGATCTTCCTCCACTGGATGGCGAGATCCGGCGCCGACCTACCATCGGCTAGTGGGGTTTCCCCCTGACCAGGACTCTCCCACCAGCGGGGCACCGCCCCAGTCGGGTCAAGCTCTAAGCTCCCGACCAGTCTCCCGGATTATGTGGTAGTGTAGTGCATGTTAGTGTAAGTATGTGTGTAAGGGGAGAGGATAGGACAAGGAAGAGGAAGGACAGATCGCGCGCGGTCCGTGGCCCGTTTGTTAGGGTAGTGCTCCGGCATTCGCCTGGCGTTGATCGGAGAAACCACGGAAAACTACCGATCAGAGTAACCGGCCGCTAGAATTCTCCTCCGGACAGCGACTGAATTCGACCTAGCTGAAAAGCTAGTGCCGAAAATCCTGCCGCCGTCAGGACTCAAACCTAGGACCTCGCGGTCAGAGGCGCTGCAGTGACATCAGTTGATGCACTGAGCTACCGCTCCCGGTCCTTGCGTCAGTTTTTCTCAGCCTTTTCATTCACACAGTCTCGCGAGTCTCGCGAGTTTAAGTGGCTCCGTTTCGCTGGAGTAACGTGACAAAACTCGAATTTTCTCCTTTTTTTTTCTCACACTTAAATGAAGGACTACTACACATTCCGGGAGATCGGTCGGGAGCTTAGAGCTTGTCCCGGCTGGGGCGGTGCTCCGTTGGTGGGAGATACTTGGTAGAGGAAAAACCTCGCCATCCAGCGGTGCAAGATCACCATCACCTCCTGAGGAAAAAACATGCACTACCCTTACGAGAATAATGATCTTAGCAGTTGAAGCGTCCGGAATCACTAGTAAGCAATCAATTAGTTAGTGCTAGTGTGAAGTAATGAAACGAATTTAGTACCTTCTCTATACATTAAACGCTGAGGAAAGCTGATGATTTTGTTCGATTTATGTTTCTTAAAAAAAATCCTCGCAAATGTTACTGCTTGCTGGATAGGGAATCATTTCAACAGGGTGCATCAAAAAATTCAGAATTTTGTAGATTATTCTATGAAGAAGTCAGCAGGCGCACATCACTACCATGCATAACTTGAAAACGGTGCATTCTAGACTCTTATACCCCGGGTTACGTGTTCACGCAGGAAATCCGCGTTACGTTTGTTAGGCGGAAATCTACAAAATGAGACTTTCTGAAGGTTTAGCTCTTTTGAGTACATCACTGTATTGCATGAGTGATCAGAAACGTCAAAATCTCCAAATATGCGTACAATTAAACGGACTGTGTGAATTTCTCTGCAATGTAATTGCATGGGTTTACGTATTATATTATTGTCTTCCCCAGTATTCAGTTGTTTACAATTATACAATTCGAGGGTAACTAATGCACAAATAGTATGTCTACCTACATGATACAACGCACACTTCACGGTCTGGCCGTTCAATGTATGATTTCTTTATGATTTTTTTAAACTTTAAAACAGTGGTTTACAAAGTGCAGTGAGTTTGTTCGAGTCCAACTAGTCAATATTAACAGAAATATCTTGAATTTTATTTTGACTTCCTCTTCGTTTCTACGATCTTTATAAAGATTCTTAGGCTCCTAGTTACAATTATTTCAATTCCATTATTCTCTAATTTATAATAGTTCTGTTGGGCGAGCATAAGTAGCTAAGTACGTGCCGTGTTGTCGATGTTTGTGGTCATTAATACCGAAAAATATTGGATCGAATGAAACTGTAATTTAGACATTGGCAATAACATCATCTCATGATTCCTAGTGTAAACATTTTCATTTTTTCTTTTCCACTAGTAAAAATCTTATGATTTCATAAGTATGATAACGATGTTAGGCGTAATATCTCGAATGAATATATCAATCAGAGTCAAGCTCTAGTGCTGAGAAAGAAATGTGCTCTCTCAGTAATTCGAGATGTCGAAAATAACGCAAGCGTTCGAATTATTGAAATCTCAGAGCTCTTTCAAGAGACGTATTAACATTCTAGAAAACAACACAGTAAAATATGATTATTTTAAAAGAAGAGTATATTTTATCTTTAAAATTTCACCAGAATGGATGAAGTAGCATAAAAACGTGGTATTCCATCGAAAAAAGTAACAACAAAACAACAACAACAAAAAACAAAAACAAAAAAAATAAACACGCAAAGATGTTAGAATTTCGAAACTTGCTCAAGATTCGAGGGATTGGAATATTTTAGTATTCCGGGAACCGAATACCCCATCTTTATTTGGTTCTTTTGCCCCATCTTTAGCAAAAATCGCCGGCGGTGGCTGCGATGGGGTCGGCGACGGAGGGAACTGGTTCCGGAGCGGCTCCGCGGGCAGCAGCCTTTCTTCGCCGCTTCCAGGAATCGCAATATCGCCCTTCTCGTCCCCGCGGCCGCCCCGCCCCGCTCCGCTCCGCGCCGCTCCGCGCCGGCCGCTCGCCGTCGTTAACTGCGAACGCGTGTATGCTCGCCTCCGCGCACGCTATCGCAGAGATCTCTCTTGCTCCCCCCCCCCCACGCTGCACTCTTCATTGTGATTCTGGTGACTGGCGAGGGCCTTTTGGAATCGTTTAAATAAGGAAATAAAAATTGACGTTGTTTTTACTGATGTTTTTATTTTCATTTTGAAAAAAATAGCGGTTTTCAATGGTTTAGTCATAATCTTCCAATCTGTTGCCTGGAGGCCTCAACACTGTTACTAGTTAGGCTTTAAAGGGCAAATGTGATGAAGACATGGATTGTTGTTCTCCTGTAATAAAGCGAAGACACTGACCCAAAGTGTCTTAATTGCATTCTACCTGTTACTGGAATAGTAAAAAAAGACGTCTTGAAGCGAAATTCTCATTGAGTGCCCATTGACGACAGTTTTGGATTGTTCCAAGATTTTTTCGAGTTCAATTGTGTTTTTATGGATATTGTTAGATTTCTGAAGAGTTCACTGTAGTGCAACAGGACACAAAACAGTGGTGTCGCAAGTTATTAGCAACTGACTTCTAAGTACTCCCGACAAATATTTATTTTGTCAATAAATTCAGATTTAAAATTCTCATTTCACTATAATTTGAAGTAACATTTGTAAGCCTTTGTTGTTACCTTGAGAGTTGAATTCCTTCACGAAAAGTAGAAGAAATTAATAATTTTGGAAGATACCATCGAAGAGAGATCTTTCATAAACTACAAATGTATGGAGCGTAGGTATTTCACAAACGTAGCTCAGAAAAATGAAATAATGTTGGCAATGTGAAAGTGTTTAATTCACAAAATACAATTTCGGTAATAATACTTGCTGAAATTGGGAAATTTAGAGCCTTCAACGACGATGCTAACAGACGCTAGTCTTACTTCTGAACGTGCTGTAATATGTCTAATTTAAATAGTTTAATTTCCCACAAATGCTTGAAAATTAAGAATTCCCAATCGTTCCAAAGCACACTTAAACACCTGAAGGCTGCCCTTCCCTCGGATCAGTGTCTCGTTTTGCACAGTGTAGAGTATACCGGCTAAACGGCTGGCCGGCCTTCGTCCAGAGCGAAGCGCCTGACCAGCTCCCTCGCCCCTCCTTTCCCCCTCCCCCATCCCTCTCCTCCCCCTCCATCCCCCGGGGGACGAGCAGCGCATGCTAATGGGCAGCGCACGTGACGAGCGGCTCACAGCGAGTGGTCGCGCGAGAGACAAGCGCGACTCCCATTCCGCACTGCCGTGGCATCACCTGCCCTTGCGTCAGATTGATTGATTGATTTTTTCGTGTTTCCGGGCGCGTCAACTACTCAGGTCATTAGCCCCGTTAGTGTAGTGCATGTTTTTTTCTCGGGAGATGGCGGTGATCTTCCCCCGCTAGATGGCGAGGTCCGGCGCCGACCCACCGTCGGCTAGTGGGGTTTCCACCTAACCAGACTCTCCAACCAGCGAGGCACCGCCCCAGCCGGGACAAGCTCTCAGCTCCCGACCGGTCTCCCGGGATATGTGGTAGTGTAGTGCATGTTAGTGTAAGTGTGTGTGTGTAATGGGAGAGGAAAGGACATGGAATGGGAAGGATAGATCGCGCGCGGTCCGTGGCCCGTTTGATAGGGTACTGCTCCGGCATTCGCCTGGTGTTGATCGGAGAAACCACGGAAAACTACCGATCAGAGCAGCCGTCCGCTAGAATTCTCCTCCACACAGCGACTGAATTTGACCTAGCTGGAAAGCTAGCGCCGTCAGGACTCGAACCTAGGACCTCCCGGTCAGAGGCGCTGCAGTGACATCAGTTGATGCACTGAGCTACCGCTGTCGGTCCTTGCGTCAGTTTTTCTCAGCCTTTTCATTCACACGGTCTCGCGAGTCTCGCGAGTTTAAGTGGCTCCGTTTCGCTGGAGTAACGTGACAAAACTCGAATTTTCTCCTTTTTTTTCGCACACTTAAATGAAGGAGAAAACGTGATAACAAAACATCACGTTCTCTTATTTAATTCAAAACATCAGAAATATTGTTATTTCCTCAATGTACTTTGTGAAGGGAAAGTAAAACACCCTCATAAAGAAGAAATATGGAAACGTTCGGCGAGAAAAACATAAGCTTTAATGTCGTTTCCATTACGAGATTTCACAAAATTTCTCTCTCCATTTGTGCGTGAGCACGTCAATTATTTTCACAAGTTCAAGGTTGCTTGTGAACGTTTCTATTCTCTTTAATTCCACTAATAAAGACAAAAAAAAACTGTTTTTATGGCACGATACTCGGTTCAAAAAGTCAACAATGGAATATGTTAGTGAATTTTAATATATCAAACGTTTTCATGTAGATGGATACTCCATTGCTTAAAATTGCTTACATGCGTGAAATAGTGACAATATGACATCTACAGAAACATGGAAGACAACGAAGTACTTTGGTGAAATGAGGATTACTCTTGCTTAGTTAAACTTCTGACGATTGTAGTACTGCGGACACCATAATAACAACCAACATCACCGTTATGCTCCGTCTAGGTTGTAATACTAATCACGCAAACGTTTAAACGTAATCAACCTTCCCAAACATGTCAATTTAACTTCCATTTACCTTCCACCTACTTTACACACACGCCAACATCTCGTGCAGTTATGTTTTATTTTCAAGGTCAGCAAGTTTTTGCGCGCTTTTCATGACAAGTGGCTGGAGCTTAAAACTGCATTGCCCTCCTGCTCTGCAAGTTACCTTGCATCTTTTGTGCCTTTTCGAGTCACGTTGCACTGCACGCAAGGTCCTTGCTATTGAAAACCGTGTAACGTATGAAAGTTTCCACTGGGCAACGTTTCATGAAGGTTTTCGAGAAACTATTTCTCTATTTAAGTCGAAATTGAAAATTGATTAAAAAATATTCTTCGTAACTTATTTGCACCTTCATTTTTCTCCCTAGGGTTTTTATCCAGCTGACAGCTGGTTACCCTTTACATCCCGAAGTTACTCCATTATGGGACACATATTCGACTATACACTAGACCCAACACATTTGCGCGCTCCTCTAATCTGGAGTCAGCAGAACGCGAGGCCCTCCGCGACAACACATACATGAGAGACAAGGGACAAACAACCATGCCCAAGGCAGGACTCGAACTAGCGACCCCTTGGATCGAAACTCTGCGTCGGTACACGCTCTTAGCCTCCTCGACCATCCAGGTCGGCATTTACACTTTCCTAATTTTGATACATTTGAAATAAACATTTAACTAAAATATTTCTTGTCAAGATGTATATCGTTGTATTGTTAACCGGTTGCATTATCGTTATATTGTCAATATGTTCACATAGATTACTTCTAATTTGTCTTATTTCGTGAAACATCTAAAACGTATTATGTTCCTACAACGTTTCAGCGTGGTCCTTTCCTTCCAAAAAGAACAGAAAAACAAATAATCCGAATGTCCGCAGTCGTTCCAAATCAAGACAAGAATCCGGCTTCCCTTCTCATCTTTCGTGAGAAACCGGACGCAATCTCGCATTCATCTGCATTTAGATAACTCTCACTCTACGCCGTATCATTTGCACGACTCTCCATCGCGTGTCCCGGCCAACAAGTGAAGAGCGGCTGGCGTAATGCTCGCGTCTCGGATTTCTGGCCGAATATCGGTTCTTCACCCGGCGGCGAGGCGAGAGCCGTGGCACGGACGCCGGCCGGCCGGCGCGGCGTGCGACCGAGCACAGATGCAGGCGCTGCTGGCTTTCTGCTCGAGTTTCTCCGGTGGCGTCGCGGGGCGTCGCGGCGCCCGCCCGCCGACCTCCAGTGCCAACGGCGTCGGAAGCCGCCGCACGCGCCGCGGGTTTCCCTCCGGCGTTTGGCAGGAGGTGGCCAGCCGGGCGTCGAACCCGGGATGGCAGGTTCGGTTGTGACAAAGCTTCCAAGTGGTGAGACACAGGTTGAAGGTCTTTGCTGGAATAACACCTTGCTGTAAATTACTATCATTGTAGGATGATGGTGTAACATCGTGTAATTTATTATTATAAAATGATCTCTTTCATAAATTGGCGACAAAATTGGGAGAGTAAAGATATTTTTCTGCTCCCAGACAGGTTTTAACTCGTTTGAATCGATTCAATGACAGAAACTTACATCGAGATAATGATACATAGCTTGGAGTTATGTGTTCTCGTTTATTTATAAAGTACGTAATAATTGTAAGGTGTATATCCTAAAATTCGTATTAAAATATGATGCAAATAGTTTCAAATAAACGAACAATCAAATTGGTTTTGTGGATTTTCAGGTGTTTTATGGTTCCTGACTTCCCAGATTCGAAGTGAATGACTAGTATGGTCAGTATGATCGTGTGTTTGCCATATTTAGTGACATAGCTTACATATCTGTGGTTTGAGACATGGTACAATATGTCCAAAATTAAACTAAGAAAATGCGAGACTTGTGTATTCCAAAGTTATCAACAGATATGAAATGAAATACAATTTACAATTTTGGCCTTGCATTGAAACTATGAAAAAACTTATGTTATAATCGTACAATCATGTAGAAGGGAATTGTTTCTCCTAAAACTGCCCTTGTAATGAATTTCATTGACGCGTAAATATATGATTATTGGTTTAAGCATATTTACATAAATTTGCAGGGCCAAAAACGTTGAGTAAGTAAGCATTTTCTAACGGCCAATACTTCTACGTCCGGAACTAACTTTTTTCGAAGAGACCGTGATGAATGCAACCCGCTCAACACGAATTCAATAGTGTTAACATTACCACACACTGTTCTTCGCGTTATATATATTTTATTTTCATTTTTTACGTACTTGGTTAAATATCATTAAAAGAGAAATATTTGTATTAAATGATGTGATTGCAGTGATTCATCATGATTATCCTCTCTGTTAACGTTGTGTTAAATCCAGACTTCTCTGCAATGAAAAGGAAATGGAGAAATTATATTAACAACATGCTAATGGAGTAATAGTCTGTGTGTTATGCGGATTGCATTAGGTTCGCTGTCAACTAAATGTCAACTAAATCAGAAGAATGGATTAATCTAAAAGCACTAGTTAATCTTAATTCTTAAAAAAAAACAACATAAAAACAACTAATGCACATTAAATGTAGGTAAGACTTAACTTTATAACTGAAGATTTTTTCTCTCAAAAACTCGTATGCATCTTTGCTTTGTTGTTCTAATAAGTGATCAACGTTGGTGCTGAATGCTACTGGCATTTGTGTCTCTTAAACGACACTTAAACATACTCCTCAAAAGCTTAAGAGACTTTCGCGTGCTTACGTGGACCCTGCAGATGGTTTCAAAAGAAGCTGTGATGTAGCAAATTCCTTGTAACAAACATGAGAAGGGATTTCATTCCAACGCCAAATGCAACATGAATGCAACGTGAATTCACAAGTTGCAGTAGCTTGCTTTTCCTCCAAAACTCACAAGGTAGAGCTCCAACTGACGCAGTGGGAAAAACGAGGAGTTTTAAGATTAACCTTCGCGAAGTCCCCGAGATTCAGGACCGGAAAGTGCCTCATAAAGCTGTTCAGCACATTCAAGTGAATGTCGCGAGGTAGAAATTCAGTCCGGAAGTAGATGGAAAAGGTTATGTTGTTACCTCGTAAATACATGATTCTCGTTGCCAATATGATTGCTCGAACGATTTCGAGATATTTATGCCAACTGAGTAAATTGATTAATAGTAGTATTCCTCTACGAGTTGATCTTGAGATTGAAAGGCCAGAATTTGTCAACGAGATTGTGATTAATAAGACATAAGATTAATTGTGACAAATAAGACTCACTGGAGCCCTCGAGACAACCACTGAATAAACTATGAACTATAAATTAGTTTGGAAATATTTTTCTATGAATGTGTAACCAGGAATCTGAATACTATAAATGAAGGATAATAATCACAAGGTATATTAGTGCATTCTTGACAAATTTTGAGTTATAAGGATTGTAAAGTTAAAACTCCATTTTATTTTGTAATCAAACGTTATTCCAATAGCTCAAACAGTTTCCGTGTTTTAGCGATGGAAAGAAAATGCCTTCCATAAAGTTGTCTACAGTCACTCAACTTTGAACTCGATTTTCTCAATACCACATTTAGGGCACTTATATCCTTGCTCTAAACCCCTCAAATACAGCGTAGAGCAATCGTGGAATGTGAAGAAGCTCATAAAGAATCCAAGCACCCGGACGCACAACAAAGCATAATTGATCGCGGCCGCTTCTGAAATGCCAAAGGGTCGCAGCGGCCTTTGTTGTTACGTGCAAGATATCGCATCCGTTACCTGCGGGAGGAGGCAAGGGAGGAAAGACGACGCAGTGGCTTGCAAGGCAGCAGCGCGGCGGTGAAGGCGGTGAAGGCGGCGAGGGCGGCGGCGGTAGCGAAAGCTCTCCGACCGGTCGCAGTGACGCCGCCGCCGCCGCCGCCGCCGCCGCCACCGCCACCGCCACCGCCACCGCCACCGCCACCGCCACCGCCGCCACCGCCCGCAAGGGAGCGGAGTTCGAGCCGCGAAGGTCCCTGCCTCCCCCTCCCCCAGGCGCCCTGAGCTAGCGGCGATGTTGCCAAAGCTCCACCACAGACTTCCAGTCCCGATCTCGCGAACGGCAGCTAACCAGAGCTTGATACAGCGTTCGGAAAGATTGTTTTAGCCAGTTGGCACCCGAAAGTCCTCAGTGAGGAAGCGTCACCTGTGGCTAGCTATGAAAAAACAAAAGTTACGACGTTGTTTTCAGTTTCTTCTGAGTAATCACTTGGCAACGGCTCTGTTGAGCTAAGCTTTCCTCTTTAGACTCATGTAGTGAAGGTAAGAAGCAATAAAAATCAATTGCGAAAGTGTAAAATATGTTTGGAAAAAATCTGTTTATACCTTTCATTTAAGCACTTGTACTGTTAAAGACAGATTTCAAGGAATTCTGGCATTTCTAACATGGAATCGCACAAGAGATACTCTGCAACAATCCACGTTCCTTTCGCGGACAGTAACCTTTAAATGTTGTATAATGAGGGAAGAATCATAAAACTTCAAACGTTTAGTACCTTCTCATGCTACAATCGATATTTTCAACTGTAAGACGACAAAAAGAAAAATAATTGATGGATATGAATGACAATTTTATAGAAAAACTCTTTAATTAATTCCACTTCTTTAACCACCATGCCGGTCATAACATGCAAGCTAATTTTAATGAAGTTCGTAGAAACGTAGAGTAAACCGGAATAAACTAGGAATCTACTCTGAGTACCAAAATCATTAGAACAACGAAATTTTATTAGAATTACGTAGTTGAGAATAACTAACCAAAATTTGAACGGGAGGAAATAAAATCAAAACTGCCTATACTTATACATTTTATATTTTTAAAATGTCATGTGTATATCTTATGACTGTTTGATTTTAATGATTATTTTCATTTGATATAGTAATGAGCTCGTGTACGGTGACATGTCTGTAAGAAGGCATGCTCTCGCTTTGTGGCGAGGTAATGAATCCGTGGCTTTGGAGAGTTTTCGGGGACTGACGGCGGGCTGTATACGGCGCCTGAGGTGATTTCGCTTTATAGTCCATTATGCTTCTTTCTGCAGACCATAAAAACCGCTCTTGACCGCAGCGGCGCGCTGTCGCTTTCAGAGACGCGCTTGAGAAACTCTCGTCGAAATAAAAGCAACTTCCCTGTGCGTGACGGAATGCACTGTGCAACATTGAGACAGATCTGAGATTGAATGCAAATTTACTTTTTTACTCCTTTAACAAGGTGATCTCTTGTCCTTTGGTCAAAGAGAAGTCAAAATACTTTAAATTGTACAACAATAATGGAGTACGAAATATTTTTATTTGTCGGAATACATTTGAAAAAGAGGCATCTAGAAATAAGAAAACAACAGATTATCCATGAAATGACACCGGAAAGATATATTTTTATGTTAATCAGGAAATTAAAAAAAATATCATCTTTCATTCCTATCTTTTAGGATGAAATATTGTTGGAAAACCATATTTCCAAACCGAATACAAAATACAAATATTTTTTATCAAAGCTTAAAATACAAGTAGTGGAAAATGTAGGCCATAAACAAAGATATTCGCTATAAAATTTTAAAAAAAATCATGTAAATAGAACGTAGAACCCTACGAGTTTCCCGCGTGGATAAAAAATTCCAAATTTTATAATGTTTTACCTTCTATTTGAAGATATCATTTTTTAGTTCGAAATTCTGCCTATCAACCGGAAGCAGTAGAAAATGAAGAAGTGGTAAAAGTAAGCAATTGCTGCTGATAATATCCCCAAAGCAGCTTCATGAAAACCAGCAATCGAAGAGCGCAAGACTGATGCTTGAAGTGAACTACTGATATTTGCCAACAAGTGTTAATCAAACGTTTTTTCAGCTATTAAAGAGTGAATCGTCTAAGGGAATGGGCCGTGACGGATCCGAAGCGGATCCGAACGGATATCAATTCCGCGGCGGGCAGTGAGCGGGCGGTGGTGGCGGTGAGGGCGGTGGTGGCGGTGAGGGCGGCGGTGGCGGTGGGGGCGGTGGTGGCGGTGAGGGCGGCGGTGGCGGTGAGGGCGGCAGCGGTGGCGGTGAAGGCGGCGGCGGTGGCAGTGAAGGCGGCGGCGGTGGCGGTGAAGGCGGCGGCGACGGCGGCTGTAGGGGCTGTGGCGGCGGTGGCGGTGGTGGCGGCGGTGGCGGCGGTGGCGGCGGCGGCGGCGGCGGCGGCGGCGGCGGCGGTGGCGGCGGTGGCGGCGGTGGCGGCGGTGGCGGCGGTGTAGGTGGCGGCGGGTGGGCGGCAGCCAGTGGCGCGAAAGGTCGTGCGGCCAGTGGGCTACCCGCAGCGCCGCGCTGCGACATGGCGCAAACGACCGTTAGACTCGACGACCCGATTTACACGCCTCCTTTTGACCAACGATTTCGGGAGTTTCAGGGATCGCGCGCATGCGCACAGGGACTCTGCCGCCCCAAAAGCCGCTCTGCACGTGTGCTAACACTCTCGAAATCAAAAGGAAGCATGTAAAATCGGGTCTAGGGGCCGCCTCACGTCTTGCATCACAAGAGGGGCCCTCAGGTTGGCATTCTTTTTTTTTAAAAAATTCGTTGCGTCCTTAATTTATCATTATCGACGCAACACGTCTCTTCGCCCCTTGTCGAGCGTTGAGCGCGGAGTAATCCTCCATTAATCTCTCTCGTATGTAAGCAGAGAGTATATATTTATGTATGTAAGTCCCGTCTCACTGTCTGTTGTCAAGAGGACCGCCAGGTAGAATCTCCGCGTACGCGCCTCCTACTACGCGCTCCTGGGTCATTACCCAGCGGCCAGAAATGGGAAGGAATTAAGAAAGGGGTAGGGTTTAGGACACTTCAAAGGGGTTGGACTAGCTCTAGTGAAGCAGCCAAACTCGTTTTGTTGGAAGAAATTTCTCATGAGATTTGACGGGAATCGAACACGGACCTCAGTGGTGAAAGGCTAGCGACTTCGCTATCTGCCTCGAGAGAGCTACTTAAAAGTTGTATGTATGTATGTATGGCATTCTAGGCAGGTTATCACAGGTAATACTACGAGTGCTTTGGAAATTGTCGATAAATCTCCGACTCGCGAAGCGAGGAATTTTGATATACAGAATGTTATTTTATGCAACACTCCAATTCATTTTCATCCAAGAACAATGTAGAAAAAGCAATTGATCTCAAAACATTCCTACCCAACTTTGACACAACCAACAGCCACAATATTTCAAACCTACTAACAATTCCATACCTACGACCCGAGAAGCAAATAATGTTGAATAGTGATCGAGGACATCCATTAACTAATCACAGAAGAAGTCATCCAAACCAATTTCAAAACGGTCACCAATATTTTCAAATTTATAAAATATAGTCTTTTTACAGTAATGAGAGTTTAATGGTTCAAATTGCAGAGAATTCTACAACTAAAAAAAATATGAAATTCAATTGTGAAACCCAAGAAACGATGAAAATCAATAGACCCAAAACAGTGTTAGCAATACTTAGATTACGGTGAAAGTCTAAATTACTATAACACTTCAACATTATATACGTGCTGCACAAAAGATTATTTCAAAGCACAATTCATTTCAAAAAGCGAAAACTTTATATGTAATAATTGCAAAGGATCACTTGGGGGAGAGTTGTAAATAGTCCATTCTAAAATATCATCAAGAGTAAATGATCCAGTTAACAAAAAACTATCACCCTCCCAAATGAACCACCCACCGTTTCTAAACGTCTCAAGCTTTCCTTCGCTGCTACAAATAACCCATTTACCAAACTTCAGCTACCTGAACAAAGTCAAACAAATACATCTTACCTTCGCAATACGAGCACAAACCAAAACTTTAGCTCAAGAACACACACCATCAACTATATATACTACAACAGTAACTACAGATAACATCTGATAGCAAAATTCATTTCAAACATTCAAAATTAATTTGCATACTTCATTTCAAACATCATCTCTTCCTTAATCCCTACAATCATTGCTAGTAGTAGTGTTGTCTGTTAGCTATTACAACAGTGTAATACTATTTTTACCATAACTCTCAAATGTAATTTATTTACAAACGTACTAATAGTACAGAAAGAACAATAATTAATAGGGTTAGATTACGGTTCAGTATTTATAACACTTTTACGTATATCATATTTTTACATTTCTGTTTCTTATTTTATGAGTAAACGTTTAAGAAGAAAACTTACTTCTCGTGAAATTTGTATAAGTTGCAACAAGTTTTGAAATTGAGGGAAACCGTGCGACAGGGACGGTGTAATTGTATGAGCATTGTATAAGCCGAGTTTCAAATCATCTCTTAATAACGTTTCACTATTATCAAACAGAATAAATGATGTCCTTGCAGTGGAAATGCCAGGAAGCTCCTATGGGCAATCTTAAAATGAAGTGACCCATAAATAACCGCAGTAAATTATCCTTCCAGCTCCGTTAAAACCATTCGGCTCGAAAGACTCGAAAGTTAACGCTGTCTTGAATGGCCATTGTGAACACCGCGTTCAACTCGGAAACCTTTCCGCGTGCCGCATTAATTTCTCTGTGAACGTCCGCCAGGTTTCGAAACGTCCCGCGGTGTTTGCCAGACTTACAGCGGATTACGCTGCCCTCGGCAACGAAAGGAACCGAAGAGGCGGCGAGGACGTTATGAGGCGCCGTGAAATATGCGTGGAGGTGACTTTCACTACGCACTGCGCCCGGTGCTTTCCCCGAGCGAGGCGGTGGCGCTGGCGGCGGTGGCGGTGGCGGCGGCGGCCGCTTGGAGTGCTGCGAGCGGGCTGTGAAGGCGCGACCTCCAGCTGGGATGCCGACGCGATCGCGTCAGCCACCGCCGCCGCCTGTGCCTCTGCGATGCTTCTCGCGACCGGTCAAGTCACTGCTCTCCGGCATTTGAAGATGTGTGTTTGCTCTTTGAGAGTAGTTGCCTCGGCTAGATTCAATGTGGAAGATCTTTTGAATGAGCTCTGAATTTGTAGGATCCGTCAGTGACCGAGGTTGGGCAGATGAGTGAGGTAATATTGCTCTAATTAAATACTCTTCTCAATCGGGTGACCTATCAACTACGAGCCACCCCCATGATTTTTAAGAGATTCACGATATCGAAATTCAGTTTTCTCCCAACATTGCGTATTCATGGGGAAAGTAATATACTGTATAGATATTGTTCGGAATATTTTTAGTTTTCCAGAAATTTATTCATTTTTAAATTTTTAAATGAAACTATATGTTTTTTCTGGCAATGGATATATCATTAAACGAGGAATTCAATGATGTATTAATGTTGATATTTTTAGAGAGTTTTACTATAAAATTTTACTTTCTGACATGTTATTTTAAATTAAATGCACAATATTTCCTGTAGAAGCCCTTGCAACTGTTGTGTTTGGGAAGGTGGTAGTCGCGGTGCCGAGACTTACGGAGGGATGGAGGCGTAAGCTTTCCTACAGCAATCCATGATCTTGTCATGACGCATCCATTACGATGTAACACCAAAAACCGAGCACCCAGGTGGGAGGTTCTAATTCCTCGCCAGTACGTCAGTGTGTAGAACTGATGTCTCAATCCTGCGGGGGCAAGAAAAGAATGCACACACATTTGCGCGCCCCCCTGATGCAAAGGGGCTCCTGATGAACCGCAGGATGGAATATCGACTAGAACATCGCATATTACGGATTGTATTTGAACTATTTTTTACTCTTAATAATAACAGTATTAAAATTGCTGTATTCAAAACTAAAATGTGTAAAGATCATTGGCATATGAATTGAATTGTGATATTAATACTTTGCTTGCTTTCATATTAAAGGACCGTTTTTGAAATGACTCTCGTACAAAAATTTCATTAGTAAAATGGTTTGGCCTTGCAGTTTTCAACTGAACATTATACTTGTTTGTGGTTATGTACTAAACGTTGCACCAGGCATGTAAAGATCGCGGGCAAGATATCAAGCTTAATAGAGCTCGCGAGCACCCGGTCCAGAGAAATTGGCACGAGTTTTAAAAGTAAGGGTTGTACAAACGAGGCGGGATGGCGCTGTCACTACGGCAGTCTTTGGGAGGAGTTATTTGACAGTTATTGTCACAAATTTAGCTATATTAATCACTATTTTCTCTTTAAGGAAAATAAATGGTTCATTAAAATGAAATAATATCACAGTCCAATTTCAAATTCTCAATGAGAGTAAATTTTAAAAAAAGAATCAAAAGTGTCTTGATTTTGTAATCTTGTTTACGTAAGGATGATATAAAAGCATGAACTTTCTACGCTCAGCTTAGAAGGTTTGACAGACAAATATTCTTTTCTGTTAAAAGAGCTGTCCGTCCGAAAGCGAGAATTGTTAACTTACAGGGACATCTGAATTTATTGCACATTATTGCTACAATGAATAACTGAATGATTTAATAACACATCACAAAACGAAAACGAGGAAAGAATTCAAATATATCCCGGTCACTTAGCAAAGATGTTTATATAACACAGAATTTAGTAAGAAAATAAACATCAAATAGTAATAAGTAGAGGAAATTATAAACATAATACAATTCTCGTTTTTTTGATAGAAAAAATCTGGCAGACATATTTTCGTATGGAGCCACTATTCACCGCCTCGCCCCGCTTCATCTGATGCCTTTCTGAATTTTAAGGGGAAATAAATGTGGAGTCAGGGGAAGTTGTCCCTGCCCGTAGAAGCGCCGGGATCCCCAGGCGGGCAAGTAAGTCTTGCGGGTACGGTTTGACGTGCCTGCGTTACGCTTGAGGGAAATTCCTTTCCTAGTTGCTACCCCAGCGCCAGCCATGACGAAATAGGAGTGTTGCTATAGAGCAGGGAGGGCTTGACCATCCCGCTCGCTGTCTCGCCGCCGCAAGGTGTCGGAGAGGAGTTTCCTCGGCACGATGGACTCGCTCTCAAACAAGATCTGATGTGACCCAAGATAGCAGAAAAACGCGCTCGTTGAGCAGAGTGTAGGCGCCGACCACTTGTGTTTGCTGTTGCTCAAACAAACCGCAAAAGAACCGGCGACAAAACGGGTTTGCTTTCACGGTTTTCTGTCGCGTCGTGTTTCTTGCACCGTTTCTTGATTACGTGTGGGTATATAGACTAACGTCGTAGGTGCTAGTTACACTGTTGGCACTATTGACAAGTTCATGACTTACGTGTTTCAGCCTTGTTGGAATAAATCCCATGTTAAAATGTGTACTTTCGTTGGAGAAGGTAATGAGAACTGTGGGTGGCAATCGTCCTGCGAACATAGAATGAACATGGATACACGAAAGTAAGATATGATCAGCAGGTTTTATTGATAAAAGAATAACCACATTTTCCCATATATGTAACCGAGGACATTTCCTTTATTTACTTTTTAAATTTTACTTACTTATTTCATCATAAAAATGGGCGTATTAGATATCAAATGCAATACTTCTCACATCGCACAACATGGAGTTCACCCACGTATCTTAGAAGAAGACGTGAATTATCTAAAATTATAATAGAAGAAACGTAGTCGGTCTTCTAAAAACTTACGTAAATAGTGTCGGGGCGCACAATGCAGTGAATATTCAATAAATTAGTTACTTATTAAATGACAGAAATAATATCGCGAATCTACAGAAAAGATGAAGAAAAGGGAAATGTTCAAAGGAGACTGAAGAGAGAGAGAGAGAGAGAGAGAGAGAGAGAGAGAGAGAGAGAGAGAGAGAGAGAGAGAGAGAGAGGGAGAAAGAAAGAAAGAAAAGGAAGAGTAGAAAGAAACACTACGAGAGGGGAAAAGTAGGAAAAAAATCGAACTGGAAGAAAAAAAGAAAACGAAAAGGTACGAAAGGAAAACAACAGCAATGATGTGGGGTTTCAACGCTCCTAAAAACCGCCTTCAAATGCGTCATGTCATCGCATTGGGCGCTGTCGGAGATTGCTTTTACGATGGCGATAGCAATGATGACGGAGGCGATGGTAATGTAGATGGCGGTGTTGGTGTTGGCGATGGTGGTGTTGGCGTTGGTGGTGTTGGCGATGTCGGTGTTGACGATGTCGGTGTTGGCGATGGCGGTGTTGTCGATGGCGGTGTTGGCGATGTCGGTGTTGGCGATGGCGGTGTTGGCGATGTCGGTGTTGGCGATGTCGGTGTTGGCGATGTCGGTGATGGCGATGGCGGTGTTGGCGATGTCGGTGTTGGCGATGTCGGTGTTGGCGATGTCGGTGTTGGCGATGTCGGTGATGGCGATGGCGGTGTTGGCGATGTCGGTGTTGGCGATGTCGGTGTTGGCGATGGCGGTGTTGGCGATGTCGGTGTTGGCGATGTCGGTGTTGGCGATGTCGGTGTTGGCGATGGCGGTGTTGGCGATGACGGTGTTGGCGATGGCGGTGTTGGCGATGGCGGTGTTGGCGATGGCGGTGTTGGCGATGGCGGTGTTGGCGATGGCGGTGTTGGCGATGGCGGTGTTGGCGATGGCGGTGTTGGCGATGGCGGTGTTGGCGATGGCGGTGTTGGCGATGGCGGTGGCGGACGCACGGCCTTCCAGCCAGTCGATGACCGCAAAACGGCCGCCGCCCTCTAAAGGAACTGACCACTGAACACCTGGGCTCTAGGCCTCTGGGCTCTTGCGTATGCAGTCAGGGTGACAGCGCGATCGGCGCCTTTCAGGCGAGAGCCTGCACGCTGAATGAGGAACTCGCTATGTAATGCTATTGAATCGCTGTGCAATGAAATAAAATTTTGTGTCAATAATTTTGCTGACTAAATCAAACATGGATTTAAAGTTATTTGGTATCGAGCTTTCTGACTCAGGATTTTTGACGCTCCCTCTCAGAGAAAATATATTGGTCTAAAAAATAAATGTAATCATTATTACTATTCTAATCATTATTACTATGTATTGTTCAGTTGACCAGTAGTTAGAAATTAGTATATTTGTTTGCCTATGTAGTTTTGAGTTATTTTTCAGTTATTTCTTTTTATCAGTTTTATTGCTTATTTATTTTCACTTTTTTGTTTATTTACCTAAGGTTGCTTTACAATTTGTCTGGTCATGAGTGGCCCTTGCAAGTACATTATTTAAGAGTTAACTGTTTTCATTAGTGATTTTATTTGTTCATAATTGTTTGGTATTCCCATAAAAATTCGCTCTCATTGTCAGAAGTGAATTATAATATACCAAGTCAGAGAAAGACAATGTATAATAAAAACCTTAATGCTTCAATTCTCATAGTAATCAGAAGAGGCATCGTGGGTTCTGGAGGAAAACGAAGCTCTTGAACGCTGAGAGTGGAAGAAAAACTGATACAGCATTCTCACTGGGAATCGTAATTGGATATTTACGAGAATTGTAGTGCAAGCTATCATGAAAGCGAAATTTTACGTGGTGCTATGAATCACCGTTTCCATTAGAATGAAAATGACCATGAACTCCCTCTCATTGGAGAACGTAATTAAAGTATTGTTGCAAGAGGCTTTTCAACAAGGATTTTGCGCTATCATTGTGGTGCAGTAGCCTTAAAACGTGAAAGAAACACCTGCACACCGGATGTCTGATGATCCTTCTTTGGATAGGAACCGTGTTAGGCATGAAAGATACACCGTGTCGAGTCGATTTTCAGTTTCTTCTAAGAGGAATCTCGATCGCTTACCACGTGCGTCAGGCAATAGCTGGAACTTGAACAAATGAAACAATCGAACTGGTCTCTAGGTCAGCCCCTGCATTGATTTAAAAGGAGTTTCTACTTTCTCCTTCTATGTCTAGGTCATGACAGAGAGATCAGGTTCAGGTTTTACACATCAACAATGCAAATATAATAAAATATCTCTATCAGACCATTTTTCACACTGTTCTTATAACTGAGGTGGAAATGGAAGAGTATTTATATCGCAAATAAACATGATGGAAAGAAACCACTAATAATTGTTATAAAATCAGCTTCATATCCCGAGTACTTTGCGATAAGTAGCAGGTATAGAAAACTCATCATTTATACTCATAGCATTGAAAGGTTTAATCACCGACGATACTGTTGTTTTATTGTCAGAGAAAAGTCTCCTCCGCAACATTAAAGGAACAAGGTGATGAGAAGCATACCAGATTAAGATTCGTGGCAAATAACACTTCAGAAACTCCTCTTAAATTGCATTCCTTCATTAATATGAGTGTTGAGCCTCCCGGATCTTTACGTCCAGTCGGTTCTTCCCGATGTTTCTCAGGATAGAAAATTACTTTCATCATTATTCAAACATATGTTCGTCTGGATTACCTCAGCCAAATGATATATGCAATGGCCTTTAACCAAGAAATTACTCAACACAGTTTTTACAATCAACAAGAACATTTTATTCATAAAGTTATAGAGGAGGACGTTATCAATTTTATATCAGCTTACATCTTGAAATATCAAAATATTGATGTAAACACTGAATATCCAAATATTACTCCACAATTTTTTCTACGTTATTTCGAAAAATTACGGTACCTTTCCGAATTGGGGACTACTCTCCGCTCCGATCATCAAATTTAGTTAGAAAAATAGTCATCTCGCTTCTAAATAATCTAACAATAAATGTACTACTACTAACCACACAATTCTAAATTATCAAATATTAAATAAATCCACAAACAATTGTTAATGTTTAACTCGGAGTCATAAAACCACCAATTAATGTATATGGAACATTCCTTCTAATCGAACTCGCATTAGCTTTAACCCTATAATGCCCAAAACCGTTAGAACTTATCTGTATAATGTCCCGTCAACTTCGGTGCAGACCAACCACGGTTTGCTTTACACCGGCCTCTCCCTCCGACTCAACCACAGGCATATAGCAGCTAACCACGGTTTCAGATGAAGATTCGAACCGATGCAAGTCATATGTACACCCCGACCAGGAGTATACAATGCCTTAGCGATCACGCCTAAATCGATATCTGGCATTCAGGAATGAAAAATATCTGTTTTTATGGTTCATTTAGGTTGCCTCAGTCTACTGAAGAAATAAAATTTGCAAATTAGTACGAAAAGGTACAAATACGAGTTGACTAGAAATATTGTTATATGTATGATTGATTGATTGATTTTTCGTGTTTCTGGGTGCGTCAACTGCTTTGTTCATTAGTCCCGTTAGTGTAGTGCATGTTTTTTGATGACAGTGATCTTCCCCCGCTGGGTGGCGAGATCCAGCACCGGCCTACCGCCGGCTAGTGGGGTTTTCCCCTAACCAGAACTCTCCCACCAGCGAGGCACCACCTCAGCCGGGATAAGCTCTAAGCTCCCGACCGGTCTCCCGGAATATGTGGTAGTGTAGTGCGTGTTAGTGTAAGTGTGTGTGTAAGGGGAGAGGATAGGACAAGGAAGAGGAAGGACAGATCTCGCGCGGTCCGTGGCCCCTTTGGTAGGGTACTGCTCCGGCATTCGCCTGGTGTTGACCGGAGAAACCACGGAAAACTACCGATCAGAGCAGCCAGCCGCTAGAATTCTCCTCCAGACAGCGACTGAATTCGACCTAGCTGAAAAGCTAGTGTCGAAAATCCTGCCACCATCAGGACTCCAACCTAGGACCTCCCGGTCAGTCTGTTGTTCCAGGTATGTAACAAGGGACATCATAGGGTTAAATCTCACGCGGGTAAGAGTCGTCAGATGCTCGGCCGCATCTGCGACGAGGCCCACTCGCGGTGCGCCGTACCGGTTTCTTCTGCGAGCAGTGGGCAGCGCGGCATCGACAGAGGGCGTGGGTGGCGGTGCCGGGATGAGAGTGGGGGTAGAGGGCGCGGCGGGGAATGTCCTGCTGGGAGCGCTCTCACTCTCTGCGGCCGAAAGCGAAAGGAACCGCCCCGCCCGTGGCGCATTGTCCTCGTCACACAATGAGCCGAAATGAGCAATGAGCCTTAAACAAAGAAGGAAATAAACAAGTCTAAACAAACAAATAAAAATTAAAATTGCCGATCCGGTGGACGAGAGCGCTAAGGCAGTAGTGTCGTAGCGATCTCGGACCGAAGGGTCGCGGGTTTGAGTTCCGCATCGGACATGGTTGTATTGTGTTCGTTCTTTCCCCCCTTATCATCACCATTTCGTTTCATCTTCATAGTTCCCATACCGTTAACTCCAATAGTGGTCGCTAATGACCTAGATGTTGATGCGACCTTAAATAAATAAATAAATAAATAAATAAATAATAATTCAATTAGCGAACCCGTGCGAGAACTCTCGCATATCCACATTAAGCCTGTAACGTATATTTTTCTTCAAGACACTCGTATCCTCCGTCACTTGTTCTATATATCTCTTTGTAATTGATAACAATACAATATACCGGTGTCCATACAAACTATTCGTAGTTAACTTTATTATCGAGCAGAGAGGTACACCCGAGCAATTCAGTCACATTGAATGTCAAATAATAAGTTGAATGTTACATACAGTAACATATTCTGCACGGTTCTGAACAGGTTATGTAAAATCGAGAAGCGTCGAACCAGCAAAAATATAATAGAATGTTCAAGATGATTTCATCCTGTAAATTACGGAATGTGGAAAGTTTTAGTTTTTAAGGACCTAGAACGTTTTGTTTCAGTTATTTAACTATAAAGATTTCGATAATGCTATCGAGTGCTGCAGCTTGCATTTGACATGAATATTTAGATGCGTGTTTGAAACAAATCCTTCATTTTTTTAAAGTCAAAGTGGAATTCGTCACGTCTCTGTAAACTTCTCTTTCATTAGAGACTTAATTTATAAATATTGTTTGTGTGTGAGGGCCGCGAATGGTATGTATATTATTGAAATAATATAGGCGACGATTATTAAAGTGGTACCTATTGCACAAAAATTCGTTTGGAGTCAGCGATGTCATAATCCGTGAAACTTTTATGTCAACGAGCTAAGCTTTTAATTGCTATTGTTTGTAGCTATTGGAATGATATAAAACCAAATAATAGTTCATAAATGAAACATCAAAATTGAATGTGAAACTACATTAAGGAATGCAGACATCTATATTCTACGTTAGAGAATGTTAAACGAATGGTTCTTACAAGATTAAAGTTTTGAAGAACACTTGTTTTGAATTTTAAAATTGATTTTACATTCAGAGTTGTCGCTATAAAAATAAGTATTGAGTATTCTCATAAATAGAAGAATTGAAAATAATTTAAGATAAATATGATGCTCATTTTAGATGTATTTTTCTTTCTAAGGACTATTGTTGAAATGCTAAATGGAAAATCACAGATGATGTCCATTCCTTGGCGTACGTTAGACCTGATGTGCGCGCACTGTGTGTTTTGCAGGACATGGACGCTGTGTCGAAAATTGAAACGAAAGAATCATTGAAAATGTAAGTGGAAACTACAGTAGAATATATAGCAATGGGTATAGGGATAAAACTTCTGAAGTCCCATAGTTTTGGTTGTTAAAATTGATGTGACCTTCGGTGGTCTTATCATGACAATAATAGAATAATGGAAAATAGAAACAAGAAAAGTAGTAAATCGAAACATTTGAAAATGATTTAATGGAAATGCGACCTTCATTTTACTCGTGATTTTATTTCCACGTGCTACATTATTGAAATGCTAGATGGTATATTGAAGTACAACAAATTTTTTTGGGGGGAAGTATTGAACAAGACAAAAAGCGACAAATTCCCGTGTAATTATTATTTTTTATCTCTATAATTTCTTGGTTTTCTTGTAATTGTGGGGCTAACTTTATGTCAATTTAGCCGAAACAGTATAGTGGGGTCAAACGAGCGAAAAAAAATGTTTTTGTATAAAAAATTAACAACAAAAAAGCAACAATATTTTTTGTTTAATTCGCTCTTGGAAACTTTTCTGTGCTGACTTTACGGACCTCGTGTGTGAGACGCGTTGCTGCGGGCGGCGCACTGTGCGGCGCGGGGCGGCGGCGGCGGGGGGGGGGAGGCGCCGCTGCCCTTCTGGCCCAGTGGCCAGAGCGTGGGAGACTGCGCAGGTGGGGACCTCCCCGTGGGCGCTGACTCATCGGCGGCGACGCGCTGCGCTCCGCTGCGCAGCCAGCCCTTGGGCGCGGCTAATCCCCCCAGATGGCCAGCGGCCGCACGCCCGTCACCCACGCGTCGGAGGAAGGGGAGGGGGCGTGGTTCTTACAGACTCACGTGAGAAAGTATGTGAAGTCGGTTACCGCACGACGTGCTAATTGAGTAGTACAAAGCATTTCCTAAACAGTAGTTACACGTTCATTTTTTCGTTGTTTTTAAAATGTATAAAAATAATAATTATTATTATTGTTACTTTTATTATTATTTTATTACTATTTATTATTATTTTATTACTATTTATTATTATTATTATTATTATTATTATTATTATTATGACTTGAACACTTCCCCCTGGCGGGGGGGGAATATGTAAAACATTTACCTGCAATAAGTGTTGTGGCTAGGCTCACTCGTGCGGTTCCGATGGACAAATAACGAGGAAGATCCTCACTTTCACTTTCACGATCTCCAACCTCATCTGTCAGACATAACATTGACAGTTTTTCTCACTGAGTGACAGGGGTCCAAAATAACTACTTTTTGAATTGTTGCCAGTACATGCTTTAGATTTTTATAATTATTATTTTTATAATTAATAATAATAATTTTGCTTTTTATTATTGTTATTAATAATATTATTATTACTCTGTGAATGAATTTCGGTCATTACTTTCATTCATTTATTTCGTGATGGCTTAATGCTGTTCTGAACTCTTAGCGATTAACGCCTACATCCCCTTGATTTTACATAAAAATAATTACAATACGTTTACTTTCAACAAATTACTTTAATTGAACGTACAAAATTCTTTATTGATTACTGCACATTCGTTTCATTAAAAATCTACTTCGAATTATGCAGGTTATAAAAGTGCTTTTGTTTATTTATTATTGTTGGCATACTTTCTTGATATTGTAGGTAAGATGAAACTACTTCTGTTTCTACGCAGTCAGATTTTCTTGAGCGACTCTCGCGCGTCGAATATATACAGCATCACATATCCATTGAGTTCATGCAGACTTCAAGGCAAGTGTGATGAATAAAGTACCCAAATTCGGAACAGTGGTTTAATGACAGTCAGGGGAAAACCGAACCCTCATTGTCCACCGCAAAGTCAATCTTCATCTACCGAGATTTGAACCGACGGTCTCCAGGGGAGTAAAGCGAGCGAGCTGGTCGATACTCCACAGGTTGTTACAAAGGAGATACTGTAGTGATGTAAAAAGGCACGAGTAGAATACGTGAAGGAAGATTTACAAACTTGGCAGAAAGACAAAACAGTAGCGCAGTCTTTTCGAATACAGCTCACGATTCGCAAAACGTCGACATTTTGTCCTTGAATGTCCACAAATTCTTTATTGTTCCGGCGATTCAGCGTTCTCCTAGCAGTGTACAAAAATGGGGAAAGTCTCGTTATTTTCTAAAGATCACTCGACCACCATGCTCACACGACGGTCTGAGAGCGCTGCAGTTTTCAAGAGTTCTTCACAATTATGCAACGCCAAGTTTTCAGTGGGTCCGACGAGCAGCTGTTAACTGAAAGTACCCATTATAGTTTTACGTAACGACACTATGGAATCGCTTGTTTTCTCCGTTTACAGCCGTAATGAAAATGTTAAGAACTAAGTGCGTCTTCACAAATAACGCAAAACAAAGTGTGGATGGCGTGTTAAATGTCATTAGAGAATCCCGTTGGAAAGTAGTTATTGAATCATTCAGAGATTCATTACGTTCAGTTAACATACTTCGATATGTGAAAACATTCGAAGATGAGAAAATGTTGTTGATGAGGCAATCAGCGTGAATTATGAATGTTTTCAGCTTTAATTTTTAGGTAAGGTGATATTGCTATTAGATATAAATTGGAGGCTAAGATTCCCTTAAAAAAGAGAAGCGAGTTTACTCTCGTAAATACATCAACTTAGCAGATTTAGGAGATATTCAATATTAGTGTTGCGACATACGCGCAAGTACATATAGCAAACTGTTTTATGGAAGTCGACGATTTGTTAGACGCCTCACTCAGTTTCTTTTTAACTAATATATTGATTTCATGGATCTCTAATACTCATTACTCTTAAAAGTCTTGTGGAATTTGTCACTACATGTTCTCCGCCTTTCAACATTTCTTAATTCAGGTCCGATGTTGCGTCAAGGAGTCCATTTGTTTTGAATTATCCTTACGACATGTACTCTAATTTCACCTTCAAAACTGATATTTCTTTGTATATGCACTTTATCTGATTTTTATTTACTTCCTACGTTATTCCTGTGAGTGTAATTCATCCATTTTTTTCTTTAACATGTCCATCTAATGATTCTTTCGTTCTCATTTGTGTCGTAAACCCTGGTCAGCAATCAAAGTCTCGACTGCTCCGTGTAGTCACTAAGAAGCAAAACAGGTTTGAAAAGGGTTCTTCATTTCCCTTCACAATTAATTTAACGTTCTTGTCAATTACCATGCATCGTTGCAGCGTTCCCAACAACGGCATACGACTTACGTGTGTTTATGATAATATAGACACAAAGCCTGCGTATCAGAGACTGTAGCTGGTAGAATTGAAATTTATTTTTGCAACATGGTAATTGCGTCATTAGGACGATGCGTTGGCGAGAGTGACAGGGAACTGCGGAGTTTGAAAGGGCAGCGCGAATGAGAAGGGAGGTCTCCGCGGGCAGCAAAAAGACGATCGGGCCACCGAGTGCGGTAGCTCAGTGCATCAACTGATGTCACTGCTGCGCCTCTGACCGGGAGGTTCTAGCTTCGAGTCCTGAAAGCGGCAGGATTTTCGACACTAGCTTTTCAGCTAAGTTGAATTCAATCGCTGTCTGGAGGAGAATTCTAACGGCCGGCTGCTCTGATCGGTAGTTTTCCGTGGTTTCTCCGATCAACACCAGGCCAATGCCGGAGCAGTACCCTAACAAACGGGCCACGGACCGCGCGCGACCTGTCCTTCCTCTCCCTTATCCTATCCTCTCCCCTTTCACACACACACTTACACTAACATGCACTACACTACCACATATTTCGGGAGACCGGTCAGGAGCTTAGAGCTTGTCACGGCTGGGGCGGTGCCCCGTTGGTGGGAGAGTCCTGGTTAGGGAGAAACCCCACCTGCCGACGGTAGGTCGGCGCCAAATCTCGCCATCTAGCAGGGGAAGATCACCGCCATCCCAGGGAAAACATGCACTACACTAACGGGACTAATGACCTAAGCAGTTGACGTGCCCGGAAACACGAAAAAATCAATCAATCAATCCATCAACGATCGGGCCGCGTTGACTCCTACGGGTAGAAAACAATGTCAGAAGAACATCGACAGTCAAGGAATTGTGAGCTGCCAGTAGGCGCATATAAAATGTGCCCCTTCTCAATAAACTGGCTCAAACATAGTCTAGTCACTTGCATACATAGTTGTAATTCTGTTACCATCATTACCTAATCATTTTTGAGCAGATAGGTACTTGGTGGTATATGCGTCTCTTAAAATATGTTACAGTGTTACAACAACGTGGTTTCCCATTGACACAACTATTATCATTGCTGTCGCTAGTCAATGTTATTGAATATGCATACGAAGTGCTGAGAGAGATGTAAATCTAATCCAGGAAATAATCAACGGAAGAAAATCTTTAAATAAAGAAGTTGTACTGTTACCTTTCAAATACAGTTATAAATTATATTGAACGTGAAATTACAAGAAATATATACCTTGACTTGAGGAACGTTGAAAATAATGAACATAATATTAACTGAGAGAGAGTTTTGTGATTTAGATATGTGTCGCTTTCGTCCTTTAGTATCTCGCTAAATGAATCATGCATTAAATTGAATATTAGTTTTGCTGTTTAGTGATATGGTTTGGATGTTAATGGTTCTAATGTTATGGCTGTTTAATGTAATGGATATGTTATGGTTTACAATTGAAACGTAAGCGTTTTATCGTAAACGTCAGTAGAGATATGAAGAGAGACATGAGTTCTCAATAATTATATTTCTGTGAGTTCTACAAAAGAGTTGAATGGATTCGCATTGTGCTGGTAAACTTGATTGGGTACACCGTGAGTTGGGCAGCCAGGGGCAGAACGTTGAAAGACCCCCTGGAGCAGCGCGCGGGATGTGTGTGTGTGTGTGGGGGGGGGGGATGGACGAGAGGAGGGAGAGCGGTGGAGCCGTTTGACTCCCGGAACTATCCATTGCAAACACTCAGGTCTTATGTTACGAGTCTTGCAGGTGGAATTCACCGGTTTGTTCAAGGATGCGTTACGTTTGGTTAGATAATCGGTACACAATGCCTACTTTTTCAAGTACTCCAAAGTAAACAGTGCTACTCTGATAGAAATTAACACACGCTTACTGATGAGGGAATGGATCAACGATTCCACCGTAGTTTTTTCTCAATGTGTCAGTAAGGAGTTTCAGTGTCATCCTTTAGAACTTAAATTATTGGAATCTTTTATAACCTCAAGTGATTTTTGACGCTTATCGGATGTTTACAAAAAAATTGAAAACCGTCGCCATGCGTTATGGCTTCAAAGAAACTCCGGTGTTTTCTTAAAGGTAGGATTGCTGATGGTCACGCTGCAATTTTATTTTTTAGATCTGTTGTTGTACGTAACAAAATTGTGGAACCGAAGCAACGTAGTGAACGTGGTAGTTGTTTAAAAAAGTACGTCGCCCTCTATGTCAACAGGGAAAGGACCACAAGAACAGAAAAGTTAAAACTAAAAATACCTTTCCCATACTTTGAAATATGAAAACATTTTAACCATAACTTGATGAAATTGATAGAAGTATATTGATAAATAATGTAGTATTAGTTTTAAATACATAAAATATTCCTTTAATGTTTTGCAATTAATTCTTATGTGCGTCGTTGACTCCCTGCCCCAATGGTGTTCCCCGGACCATTAATGAGAGTAAAATATTAGTCCTAATTTCAACAGATGATATGTTTATGCAATAAACGTTATGACAGCATAACAAATTTAAAATGTTTATGTTGTCATAACATGGGTTATTAAAAATGGAACACGAAGAATCCTCTCAGTAGATGTTACGTTTAAAAGCTTTTTGTTAAATACGTTTCATCATTATGTGGCCCTTTAAAAATGATAGAACACGATTTTGTCACCAAAAAACTCAATGAATTGGGTTGAAATGGCATTATTTGCATGATCTGAAATTATATTCAAAAGACAATTTAGTATTAGCATTGGAAAAGATAAATCATTTCATTGTAAATTTTCAACTGAGAAGGGTAAATGTAGCTACACAGTTATGGCATCAGAAAGTTGATAATGCTCTAAAATCTTAAATAATAGTTAACACTGAAAAAAGTTTGACTAGGAAGCTGATGGAAGGTTGCTTGGTCACTTTTCGATATTATCATAAATTACGCGCGGTTGCAAGATTTCCGTGTATTCTGAATAAGAAGAAATGTCACGGGCTATGTGAATTGGCAACTTTTACTCGTTTACCTTCTCTTGATTACCTTCTATTCGTTTTTTATAATCAGCATGAAGACAACTTGCTAACGGTTTGTTTGGCAAACAAAATAATTCGTTGGTTAAAACCACAAAATACTCACGAACGTACGTATCATGAACGCTATATACGATGTGCGAGATGTTCGAGTTCATGAAATACGTGACGCTGCACAGAAGTGTAAGCAGCAATAATTGCATTTACTACGTAAGTAGAGATCAAATTAGTTTTCGTCAAATTAGATCTAACATACATTACACCCACACTTCCAAATTCACACACGATGATTTTTTTACCGATGCTTATAATAATTTACAATGAAGGTGTGGATAATATTCGATCTTCAGGAAATCAACATATTCTGAGGGATAAGGATAATTAAATCCAAAACTAAAAGTAACATAAAATGTACGAAATGAGACTGAGCTTTCGATTTCGGACAATCAATTTAATAAATGATAAACCTAATTCAATGTTAATAACTACATGTGTAATGAAACACGAGGATAATGAGATCCTTTTTGTTAAACAAAAATTATTGACAAAGATGTCATATCTCTGTAAGAATGATTGAAGTAGGGTGCCAATGTCAGTAGGATGCCAATATTTTATTAGTATAAAAACAGAATTTATATTGAAGAACAGTGTAGAAGATAAAATTAATACAAATTACCCAGAATAATGCACAAGATCGTAGCCAACAAAATGCTTCACCTTTCAATGAGACGTGACATGAACCACACATGTGTGGGGCCGGCAGAATGCGAGGCCCTTTTCATTACAACACCCGAAAGACAAGAGACAAAATTCACGCATAATGGCATTAGAAACCTCAATCTTACGCATTTGAGTCGGTACGCGATCTAATCACTCGTTTATATAGGACAGCACTCAAATGTTTACATGCTGATAATGGGGATTACGTTGACGTTAATATGACAACGATTAAGTGCAACATATATAGTATGTTAGAAATGAAAATGGCAAGAATGGAAACAATGAAAATTGGGGCTTTGGGTCTATAAATTGCGCCGATTATGCATATCATATGAGGAGCCAACACAATAAAAACGAAATCAGTGTTGGTTAGGGGAACAACGACGGCAACTATAGCGAGCTATTGTAAATGACGACACCAAACATGTGTACTGAATACATGCAACAACGTCATTTTTTAAATTTTTTAAAAATTAATCTGTAAACTTACAATCTGTTTAAAACAAGAACAATAAGTAAATATGCTGTCAAAATTACAATCTTGCATGGGGAGGTCACCCACTGGTGATCTTCCTTTATCATATTACACACCTGCAACAAGCACATGTTGACAAAATATTTGCTGTTTGACTTTATAAAAATGACTAATATTATTAATATTGAAATTTTAAAATCTATTCGGCAAATCCAATGGTTTTAAGTCTTTTTACTTCTAAACTACTCCAGTAAGTTCATGGCTAGTACATTATTATGTTTTTCTAGTTCGCTAACATATTTATAACAACGTCATTAAAACGTTCTCACAACCGAAACATGTGACCACACCAACGACAACACGAAAATTGAAATGTACGGGACGACGTCAATAATGTCAAGAGCTACGTGCGCTGCGCATAAACGAGTTAGTGACAGCGCCTCGTACAATAACGAGTGCGAGAGCAACGAGGCCGACGCCGTGGATGTGGCCGCCTGCGTGAGGCTCGCACGCAACGGCGCCGCGAGGGGAGGTGGTGACGGTGACGCGGTCGAGGACGCTTCGGGCGCCGGCGTCGGCGACCTTGGAGCGCGCGCTGCCGCGTCCGGGTGTGTCCTGCGGTTCCGCGTTGGCCCGCCTCCGCCTCCACCTCCAGCGCCGCCTCCGTCTCCACCGTCGGCGCTGCCACCGCTCGCGGCTTTCTCCACAAAAATCTCCCGCCCGCGCCGCCGCCCGCAACGTTCCACACCGCCCCGCCCGTCAACGCCCGCTTCGCGCCGTTCCCCGGCGCGCTGTAGGCTGTGTCGCCGCCTTTCCCACCCTAGCTCGTACCGCCTCTCCAGGCTCCGCCCTGGCCCTACTCGCCTCGCGTCTCTTGGCCCCGTCCCAAACACGTCCCGCCCCGCCCATTTTCGCACTGTTACGCTACCATAGTCTGTGACGCCGTCTATCATACCGCTCGTCCCGCCTCTGCCTGACCCGCCTCTGCCTGTCCCGCCTCTGCCTGTCCCGCCTCTGCCTATCCCGACTCTGCCTGTCCCGCCTCTGCCTGTCCCGCCTCTGCCTGTCCCGACTCTGCCTGTCCCGACTCTGCCTGTCCCGACTCTGCCTGTCCCGCCTCTCCCCGTCTCGCCTCTGCCTGTCCCGCCTCTGCCTGTCCCGCCTCTGCCTGTCCCGCCTCTGCCTGTCCCGCCTCTGCCTGTCCCGCCTCTGCCTGTCCCGCCTCTGCCTGTCCCGCCTCTCCCTGTCCCGCCTCTCCCTGTCTCGCCCTCGCCTCTGCCTGTCCGCCTCTCCCTGTCCAGCCTCTGCCTGTCCCGCCTCTGCCTGTCCCGCCTCTGCCTGTCCGCCTCTGCCTGTCCCGCCTCGGCCTGTCCCGCCTGCCTGCCCCGCCTGCCTCGCCTGTCCCGCCTCTCCTGTGCCTCCCTGCCCGCCTCTGCCTGTCCGTGCCCCGCCTCTGCCTGTCTTCCGCCTCTGCCTGTCCCGCCTCTGCCTGTCCCGCCTCTCCCTGTTCCGCCTCTGCCTGTCCCGTCTCTGCCTGTCTCTGCCTCGTCTGTCCCGCCTCTGTCTGTCCGCCTCTGCCTGTCCCGCCACTCCCTGTCCCGCCTCTCCTGCCCCGCCTCTCCCTGTCCCGCCTCTCTACCCCACCTGTCCCTCTCCCGCCTCGTCCAGGCTTTACGCGTCTCGCTCCGCCCCGCCTTGCCACGCAAACGCGCAACACCACCAGGCCTCACACCTATCCGCTGCACACCTCAGCTTGTGCCGGCGCCTTTCTTTCCGCAGCTCATCCCGCCTCTGCCAGACTACTCGCCTCGTTCCGCCCCGCCATACCCCACAAACTCCCCGCGCCGTCCCTCCTCGCAGCACTCTGCAGCGCGCCTCAGCGAATACCACCGCCTTCCTCCCCCAGCTCGCGCCACCTCTCTTTGCCTCAGTCACTTCCTCCCGCCTCGTCCAGGCCCAACTCGGCCTGTTCGACCCGGCCACTAATTATTGCTCCGCTCCACCAATCATTGCCCCTCTCCGCCAATCATTGCTCCGCTCCGCCAAACATTGCTCCGCTCCGCCAATCATTGCCCCGCTCCGCCAATCATTGCCCCGCTCCGCCAATCATTGCCCCGCTCTGCTAAGCACTGCCCCGCTCCGCCAAGCATTACACCACCGCGCCAGTAATTTCCCTATCAAGCCATTTATTGCCCCTCACCTCTCCCCCTTGCAACGCCCCCTTCTCCGATCAATACCAGACGAATGCCGGAGCGGTACCCTAACAAACGGGACACGGATCGCACGCGATCTTTCCTTCCTCTTCCTTGTCCCATGTTCACCCCTTACACTCACACACACTTACACTAACCTACATTACCCCATCACACATGCCGGGAGACCGATCGGGGCTGGGGCGGTGCCCCGATAGTGGAAGATACATGGTCGGGAAAAACCCCGTTAGTCAACGGTAGGCCGGCGTCGGATCTCGCCATCAAGTGGGGAAAAATCACCGCCACCTCCCGATGAAAAAAAACATGGACTACACTTACGAGACTAATGATTTCAGTAATTGACGCGCCTGCAATCTCTAACAATCAATCAACCCACGCCTCAGCCAAGCCACCGCCCGCACCAACGCCTCGCCCCGCTCCACGCCGTGCGTCCCACGTAACGCCTTTTTGCCCGCGTCGTGCCGCGTCACCACCCGGCGCCGCACCGCCAGGCGCCGCCGTCGTCGAGGCGTCGTCGGGGCGCGTCGGGACGCGGCGTCGCGGCGTGTGGCAGCCACGCTGACCTTTTAGGGTGAAAGCGGGCGAGGATGGACGCGCCGCCGGCGACGCCTCGCAGACTCTTACGACACGCGCCGCCCCCGCCCCCGCCGCCACCGCCGCCGCCCCCGCTGCGGCCCCGCCCAGGCCGCTGGCGCCGAGCATCCTCCTTCCCGCCTCCGGGAAGCTGGGCCCGCCCACCTCGGCGTAGCCGTGACCCAGCCGTCTCGGTTTCCATCTCATGCCCACCCGCCTTCTCAATACAACTTACCTGACGGTGGCAGGATTTTCGACACTAGCTTGTCAGCTAGGTCGAATTCAGTCGCTGTCTGGAGGAGAATTCTAGCGGCCGGCTGCTCTGATCGGAAGTTTTCCGTGGTTACTCCGATCAACACCAGGCGAATGCCGGAGCAGTACCCTAACAAACGGGCCACGGACCGCGCGCGATCTGACCTTCCTCTTCCTTGTCCTATCCTCTCCCCTTACACACACACTTACACTAACATGCACTACACTACCACATATTTTCGGGAGACCGGTCGGGAGCTTAGAGCTTGTCCCGGCTGGGGCGGTGCCCCGCTGGTGGGAGAGTCCTGGTTAGGGGGAAACCCCACTAGCCGACGGTAGGTCGGCGCCGGATCTCGCCATCCAGCGGGGGAAGATCACCGCCATCTCCCGAGAAAAACATGCACCACACTAACGAGACTAGTGACCAAAGCAGTTGACGCGCCCGGAAATAAGTAACAATCAATCAATCAATACAACTTAATTGCGATTGAGTTATGTAATGTATGGCGTGTCTGGATGTGATGCGGTTGAGTGAAGTCCGTTAATGACACGCGAGCAGACTCCATAAATAGTACTATTGTCTGGGACAGAAGCATTGAATGCTTAAGGAAACGGCAATATCCAATGATAGATGTATTCCCAACAAGTATTTAGCGTGAAAGTAAACATCCACTGTTTTACGCGTAATACAATTTTTAATAATAGTTGAAAATTAGAATGTATAAAAATGTAATAATCATTACAGTATAACGTCCAGGTTCGTGACGTCCATTGGCTTCAAGAGCCTCGTGACTGGAAATTTATAATTACTTAATACCATAAGACCTCACTGAGTTACAACCTAATTTTAACTCCTTTACTTGGCCCCTCGTAACGATGTAACAACTGCCTTATCCATTACTTGTGTCGTTCCTGTCTGAACCAATTCGATATTTGATTAGGTTGAGAACTACTGGAGTATTTAATTTTGCCGGATATCTGGCAATCACCTGCCACAGATGGCATTTCATATTGAGTACTTTCTGTTCTTGGAATTCTACAGCGTTTAGTCAGGATTGGGAATGATGTTACTGCACGAGTGTACAAACTGGTTAGAAAATAATTTCCGTAATGCAACAAGCCGCCTACATGAGTATGCAACCCGACAAACATCTGCGGAGCGCTTCAAGGTCAAATAATTGACTGGTGGATGCGCTGTTTTTCATAGAGGCTGGGTAATGTTCCGTAAACCGTACCGTTCCGCTTTGAGAGATGTCGGTCGTGTATACACGCATTTCGACTAGAGAAATCGCTCTCCAGTCGTCAAAGAAAGCCGCCGACCACCACGTTCACTGTCTGCAATCAAAGCTTCAGACCGCGATGACGGAGTATGAAAAACGAAAGAAAATGGTCGCACCGTGTGACTTAGCACATGACTTAGCTCGAAAAGCTTGAAAACTCGAGCGTCTTTCTCTCTCTCTCTCTCTTGCATACCGAATGTCTCGGCGCGCACTCATTATTCTGGTCGAGCGGTCTGTCGACCACACGCCACGCGCAACGCTTCACGTTCCACCCACCACGTGCCACGTGCCACGCGTCAACGCTCCTACCCCGACGTCGCCTCCGCCTCCGCCCCCGCCTGTGCCGGAGACGCAAAACCGCGAAACTCCGCTAAACCGCAGAACACATAACACGCGTTCATTTACGCGTGCCTATGACACAACAGAGAAACTTCAAACAATTCTTCACCCACACCGGCTTTCTGTGTTTCTGAAGAGAAAATAGCGAGGTAGGAGAGGAATGGACACGTAGATGGAGAGGAATATAGAGATAGTATTTACAATATCGTTTAGTTAGTTTAGCGTTTAGCGTTTAATAATAGCGTTAATAGCGTTAGATAGCCCTCAAAATAACCATGGAAAGGGAAATAAGTCCTACTGTTTTGGAGAACTAATACATTTTACAGGCTCTTCGTGTCAATATGGGTCTTTCTCCAAATACGTTAAATCTTTCCATACACATTAAGTAGAAGATAATTACTTCAGCTGTAGTAATTCTTTCAGTATATAAAATAGTTTTAAAATAAAATATTCCGTTGTGAACGTTTCAAAATTTTTAAAAATATCATCCAAAAGCAAACGTTACTTGTAGTGTATTTTTAAATTCTTAGAGTGATATCGTGATAGCATCTATAAAATAAATCTCGTTTTTTTTTCTGGTTTTATTCCACATTTCCTTCCCTTCTCCTTCCTTCCGTACGGCACTTGTTTTCCTGCATTACCAGGTTTCCATGTCATGTTTTCTGATACGTTTCTTTCTTGATGGCACGATAATGAGACATTCTTTTTTAATTGGTTAATTATCTTGGTTTCATTTCGATTATCTAATACTTAAAATTCTCGTCGATTTCATGTGGAAATTATCCTGGCGAATGAGTTTCTTGAACAACGATATAATGAGCTCCAGTTACATTTCTTTACCTTTCTCTTCAAATAATACTACACAGCACTCAAAAAATTTAAAAGATTTCTCAATGAAACTATTGTTTATATTTTATTCAAATTATAAGATTGTATTAGTGATTTTTATCTACATTCATTGGGTTTACTATTTCATAAATATGCTAACTGATTTGTCTCTTTTGCAGGTATGCGTGCTTTAAAACGGAATCAATCACTGGCGATACTGGAGTTAAGTGCTTTGTACGGTAAGAATGAAACTAAATCTAGATATTTAAACATCTGACTGAAATAAAAAAAAATTAACGGGAAATTTTATAAAAATTTGAAATACTATTAAAAGTTTTGTTTGTAAATTCTCAAAACTTAGACTTGGAATAATTCAGTATTAATCATTGATATCTCGTTTATATAAATACATATTTAACGACAAATAATTCATTATCATTGGAACATGTAAGACGGTTTTCAGTGGATATTTCGAAAACATATTCAATTAAATAAATAATCAATGCAAGACATAAACTGATTTACACGATTTAATATTACTTTATTTTCATAAATTACAAAAAATATTTTAAAAAACCGAATATAATTTCAGCCAAATTCTCGTAAGAAGTTCATGTCCTTAAGCAACTATCAGCAAAAAGATGTTATTTTATTCTCAAAAGAGTATACAACATAATTAATTGGCGTTGTGTGACGTTTAAAGATAGTGGAAATAATTTTTACATTCATCACAAGGTCTCTGCTGAAACGACTTAAGAAGTACTGTATTATTATAGTTTCAGTTTCCCAGCTTTTTTAGTTAAGGCAAAAAAGTCACCGAAGAGGGTAGCATACAAAATAATTTAAACATTAGATTATAGATAAACACTGGTGTTTTGACAATAAATGTTGTTCCTTGTATTAGAGTTTGCAGTACTGAACGGTTAAAGACGTTCATATGCACTCTGGATACGTGGCCATTTTGCTCAGCTATGTTTGCGATTCTCGTGTTTAACCTCATTCCGAATGCGATCTCAGGCGTTTTCCCCTTCCAGTTTGCGCGTCACGAGTCCTCATTTCGACGACCGTCTCATTGCGTTTTTCTCCCTTCCTTGGTCCATCTGTTGCTCGCCTTTGATCAGGCGATTTTATCTTGGTCGAGGTGCCTCACTACCACTCCTACAGCGTCTAGCGCTGATCTTGGAACAAGATTGTGCACACAGACATTTACGATGGCGCCACATAAGCTCTCAAAATATGTGGTAGTGTAGTACATATAAGTATAAGAATGAATATTTAAATGGTGAGTATAGGACAAGGAAGAGGAAGGAAAGATCGCGCGCGGTCCGTGGCCCGTTTGTTAGGGTACTGCTCCGGCATTCGCCGTGAGGTCAGGGCAATCGGCTGGTAGAATTCCCCTCCAAACAGCGAATGAATTCGACGTAGCTATCTAGCTAGTGTCGAAAATCCTGCCATCGTTGGATTAGAACATAGGACCACGCGGACCGAGGCACTGCAGTGACGTCAGTTGATGCACTGAGCCACTTCTCCCGGTGGAGGAGCAGAACGGAGTAGGAAAAATTGTCACCTACCCCATGCGTGTGTGTTCTGGTCATCACTCTTTGCCACTGTTCGACCGCGCTCCACCCTCTACAAATTCCTCGCGCTTTCGCATGGGTCTTTCTCTCCGGTGCCGAGGGAAGCCAGGCGAACGGGCCGACCACTGCGCCACGCGTACCACGTGATCCCGGTTCGCGCGCGCCAGATTCATGGAAGCGCTGGCATTCTAACAATATTTTCACCGGAAAAGAGCGCGTCCGGCTGAGCCGCCGATCCGTTTCATCGTAGAAAACACCCCGCACACGCCGCTCCGGGCTGCCGGAGCGTGTCCGAAGAAGCCCGGAAAGTTCCCGGCGGCTCCCACTAGGCCTAAATTCGGAGAGAAAGGAAAGCTCAGAAAATCAAATAACGATGCAAAGGGGAGATGAGCAGTTTGTAGACATTTTGACTCGCTGTAAGTCTTGTGAAATGCTGTAAGCCTTGTGAAATGCGGCATTTTGATATTGTATTGATTTGGAGGAAATTAAAATTTTGTATTTTCGACACTAGTTCTAAAGTTAGGTCGAGTTCTGTCGCTGCCTGGAGGAGAATTCTAGCGGTCGACTCCTGTGATCGGTAGTTTTCCGTGGTTTCTCTGATCAATATCAGGTGAATGCTGAAGCAGTAAGATACCAAACGGACCTTGAATCGAGCGCGACCTTTCCTTCCCATTCCTTGTCCTATGATGCCCCTTAGACACACACATTAACATGCACTACACTACCACACATGTCAGAGCTTAGAGCTTGTCCCGGCAGGGGCGGTGCTCCGCCGGTGGAAGATTCCTGGTTGGGGGAAAACCTCGCTAGCCGGCAGTAAGTTGGCGCAGGATCTCATGATCCAGCATGGCAAGATCACCGCCACCTCCCGAGCAAAAATCATGTTGTACATTTACAGAACTAATGACCTTAGCAATTGATAGCCTGGAATCACTAGTAATCAATAATCATAATTAAAATTAGGTTCTAATTATTTCATAGGTTTCACTAATGTCAGTAATATGGTGGGATCCACTGTTTATATACACTATCGTGGGTTATGTAAAATTGAATGTTTTTATGGATTTTTAATTTAAAACATAGGATTTATTTCCCTGTCAGTTGTTTCCATACAAGTGTTACTGTATATCTGTGTTTGGTGAGGACTAGAAACAGGTGAACCTGGCCTCACTGTTCCAGCTACCATACGTTAGGATTAAGTAGTAATGTTTATGATTGCGGTTTTTGGTTAAAGGAAATATGAACGTTAATGGGAAACATGTGGGGAAAACGTATAGGAACGTATGGGAATACGTTAGATTAGATAGGATATAACTAAGTCCCGAAACACGTGTATGGCTATTTCTTTTTATATTAAAATCGTGTTGTTATATACTTTGTGGTTGATACCGCATCGATTCTTAATTAATCATAATGGATTACTATAATATCCCTGCTGACGCCACAAATTCATTTTACGTTAATTTTGTTTTATTAATACATGCTGAACATATTTTATTTGTTGATATACTTTCCTGAAAATCATGTAATCTTAATTTTCGTAACATTTGCAGGGCGTTTTAATCTCTTTGACCCACTGAGCACGTAAGGGCTCCGCATCTTTGCCTGCTCGTTGCAGCCGTTCTAATGAACCTCGTTAGAAGAGCAGCTTTCCCTGCAGGAGGCGATGTCTCCAAGCGTTGCTCCTCTGTCAACACCGAGATCGCTTTGAGGCACCTGAGAGAGTTTACAAACGATCCAACCTTTCAACGTATTTCCACGAGTCCTTTACCCAATTACCAGCGCAAGCTGGTGCGATTCCTTTTTTAGCAACGGCGAAATGTAACCTCGAGTTTATCTTTCTTTTTACCTAAATGCAATAATATTATTGAATATTTTAAGAGGTTACACAAAAATTCATGCCTCGTTAATACTGGTTTTAATGTTATTTTTACCGCTGTTTGGTTAGTCTATCCTGAATCTACATTAAAAGTGACTGAACATTTAAAGTCTACCCACCAATTTTTGTCTTGTTTTGGGGTTGACGGTTGAAGATATATTTGCATTAATTTAGCTTGCAGAGGTAAATAATTTATATTTACAGCTAAAAAATGAAATGCTTATTCTGAATTTATCCCTTGTTCCGAGCGAATGCTAATTAAGCGTGGCTTCCTCCGGGGTGAGCGTTTCCTCCTGTATGAAATCTCACACCGACATTGTTTTGCTCTTCCGTTTTTCAACTACCGTGTTCTCATTCTCATGATGTTCCGGTCTTTTGAGTTCTGGTCTATATTTCTGCCATGGTCCATACAGTCTCAAGCACTTTCTTCTTCCTGGAATCCTCTGTAATTACACCTTACTTTCGTTCTCATTTACGTATTGACCTACTTACCTCTGTGATACGTCGTCGGCTTCTTTCGTCCATCATTATGTATTTGGCGTTTTTACTGCCGGTTCTTAATTTATTCCTAACTTGTAATTAAACACCAATTAATTTTCTTTTTAAACTAAAGTAACTGCATAAATATTTTCCTCCAAAGTATTCTCATGTTTACACAATTTTTAATACTGTCTGTATCTCTTCTTTAACGTCTTAATTCAGACATGGTAAGTGAGGAAATATATATACTTTATACATCATTAGGATTTCGCTAAATTCTAAATTAGAAAAATTCTTTCACAGGAACTCAAATCCAGTAGGTACTTAAATGGGTAGTAAACGTATCAAAATTCTGATTTTGCAGACCGCATTACAACCTATATAGACCCACGTTTTTAACAGATTAAGTAATTCACATTACCAATTTCGTGTTTCATCATATCGTGAAAGGGAGATGATGTCTTTAAATTAACTAATTTCTCCCGGAAAATATGAGGAAATTTTTAAAGTTGAGCTTTCCCTACTTCGAATTCCCCAAGCACGGGGCGTGACGTGCATGTTAACGAAATTACGCAAGACTCCCTTCAACAAAAGATAGCAGAGTTCGGGTGTCGTATCAGTGGTACATTCGTCCCAGATAAGAACTCAAGATATTAAATTTGAATACATTACTTTTTCTAAAACAAGCCTCATCGGATTCTCATCGTAAATTAACGCAACTTTGGTCAAAAATTTTATGTATTGAACGCTGTTCTTTTATGTAAAGTTAGTTTCTCCTGATGTCCCATGCAGCCGAAGACATTGTTTCAAGAAAGGTTACGAAAGTGAAAAACTCTTCCTCGTTCATGCAAACATTCACGTATGCTCACAGAAAGCTGTTGGTTTGTTCAGGAAAATAACATTCGTATCTTCAAATATTTTTTTACGGATGAGCAAGTATTTAAGGAGAAATAAAAAATTATGAAAATAAATATTTAATTAAAAGTAGATACTAAAGCTATATTTTATTTTTACGTGACTAGCTCTTATGTAATCCAAGAAAGGATGAGAATGTTGAGGTTTGAAGTCTCCCGGTATTTGTGGCTAATTGCGCTACATAGGGGGCAATAAATTTTTACATTAATTTGTTGAAAATATGGTTATCAGTTTCAACAACAAACTTCTTCTTAATATAGTTTAGTGTTTCAATAAGCGTTCTTTGCTATTACTGTGGAAATATTCTACACTTCGCTTAAGGTTTAGATAAATCCTTAAATTACCGACTTCATACATTGAAACTGCGATTGTAGACAGCAGATATAAAGAAGTAAACATGTTCGATCCCCCATGTTCCCTAAAACTCTGTCACATTTAGTGTGAACGATCTGTGTAGAAGATGTCTGAGAATAAATGTGACACACTTTTAGGGAAAGTGGAAGGGTTATTTTTTGTCAATAATTATTTAGTGAAAAGATGCTTATAAAATAATTATATCCATTTACATATGTCGCATTTGCCTATGATTTTAGGCAACCCCAAATGCACATATGTTCGACAGGTCACGTACTGACGCAGTCAAGAAGATTTAATGTACCCACCGAACATTTTTGAATACAGATTGTCTAAAACTCAGGGGCAAGTGTCACATGCATAAATGCATATCACTCCGTTATGTGCATACAGGTTTTTGTTACCGTCTGTGCATGTTTTTATTGCGGGAGGTGGTGGTGACCTTGCCCCGCTGGCTGGCGAAATCCGGCGGCGACCTTCGTCGGCTTGTGGGGATTTTCCCTAACCAGGACTCTCCCACCAGCTGTCCACCGCCCCAGCTGGGACAAGCTCTAAGCTCCCGACCGGTCCTTCGGAATACGTGGTAGTGTAGGGCATGTTAGTGTAAGTGTGTGTGAAAGTGGAGAGGATAGGACAAGGAAGAGGAAGGAAAGATCGCGCGCGCGCGGTCCGTGGCCCGTTTGTTAAGGCACTGCTCCGGCATTCGCTTGGTGTTGCTCACTGAAACCATGCAAGTCAACCGATCGGAGCAGCCGACCGTCAGAATTCTCCTCCAGACAGCGGCTGAATTCGTCCTATCTGTATAGCTAGTGTCGAAAATCTTGCCACCGTCGGGAGTGGAACCTAAGGATCTCCCGGTCAGGGGCACTGCAGTGACAATTGACACCCTCAGTTACCTTTGCCGGTGTTCATTCTGACAATGAGAATGATGAGATGGGGCAATTAGAAGGATTCTTCCCCGATCTGATGGCCGAGATCGTTGAGACAGTAGTACAGTAACGGTTTCTGACCAGAGGATCGCGGGTTCAAATTCCGCCTCGGGCATGAATGTTTGGTGTGTGTGTGTGTGTGTGTGTGTGTGTGAGCGTGTTTGTGTTGTTCGTAAGTGTTCTCCTCACAGTTTACCCTACAGTTTGGAAATGAAAGTGGTCGCTATATGACCTAGATGTTAAGATAAATTTATTTAAACTGCAATTGGGTGTAACCCAGTGGGAGTTAATTACATAAATAAGATAATAGATGTCATACAAATAATATAATAATGGTAATAATAATGCTAAAATGATAAAATAACAAAAACAATAATAATGATAATGATAATAATAATAATAATAATAATAATAATAATAATAATAATAATAATAATAATATAAAAACTGATGGTTATTAAAACATTTCATGAAAAAGAAAAGAATCGTCTATCATCTAAAGCCGCACTGAGTGTTTATACAATAAAGAACGCACTGCACTAACTTCACTTCACTGTATAACTTAATATTCTTAGTTAACTACCTCATAAACTTAAAAATACCCTAAATGAATTTCCTAAATTGTTGAACACTTCGAGGAAAAGGTTCAAAGGTTTTTGCCTTAAAAAAATACTATTCATTGATTTTCTAGTCGCGCCATTTGTACGGTTTTGGGCCGGCAGGTCCCGTGTCACAGCGGCGGAGTGGCCGGTAGAGTGCGCGATCCGCCCACACGCGTGCCGGGGGGGCGGCGCCGTGCTGCGAGGCCGTTCCCGCGGAGAGGACGCGCGCGTGGGAGCGCACGCGTGGCGATGCGTGTCCCCCACACGTGCTCCCCGCCCGCACCCACTTTCCCATTCCCGCCTCCGCCTTCCCTCTGACAGTGACCCCCAGAGGCCCGAGACAGCAACACTCCAGTCTGAATGAGAGTTTGGTCACTGGTGCGTCTGCGGAAGATGTTTGAGTCTTGGGTATCTGTGGGAACCTGACATACTCCAGATGTGTTAAATATGACGAGCGTTTCTCTACAAGTATATATGAGTTTTGCTTAATTTTATTACGTATTTTTTTAAAACAAATTGTTTCCGTTAAAAAGCCTTAGTTATTAGCGAGTTTCTGCACGGAGTGAAGCAAGATATCGTGTACACATAGGGCCATACCCAGAGGCCCAAGAGAGCTACACTCGAGTCTGAATGCGAGTTTGGTCACTGGTGCGTCTGCGGAAGATGTTTGAGTTTTGAGCATCCGTGGGGATCTGACATACCCGAGAAATGTTAAATATAACGAGCGTTTCTCTGCAAGTATATATGAGTTTTGCTTAATTTTATTACGTGTTTTTTAAATAAATTGTTTCCGTTAAAAAGCCTTAGTTATTAGCGAGTTTCTGCACAGCGTGAAGCAAGATATCGTATACACTTAGTATTAATTGCAGGGCT